>WYDI02018885.1:0-29098 GCA_009867235.2 Psittacus erithacus | reverse complement strand
CCTTCCAGGAGAATCTGCTCCAAGATTTTGCCAGGCACAGAGGTGAGACTGACTGCTCTGTAGTTCCCTGGGTCATCAATTTTCCCCTTCTTGAAAATGGGGGTTATATTTCCCTTTTCCAGTCATTGGGAACTTCACCTTACTGGAATCAGGCATCTGCATAGCAGCATAGTTACATGTCCATGTATTTCCATAGAGCAAAGTTTTCCTGTTGCTTTACTCATAGTGTATCAGAAAAGCTATGAGCAGACAGAAAACCTGCCACCCAATTCAAGGGGAAAAAAATAAAATCAAAAACAAAAAAACAAAAAAACAAAAAAAACAAAAAAAAAAAAAACAAAACAAAAAAAAAAACCACAAAAACAAAACCAAAAAAAACCCAAAACACACACACACAAAAAACAAACCCAAAACCCTCATGGCCTGTGTTTTCATTTTAAGATCCTATGAATAAAATCAAAGATCTACTGAATTAGTGGAAAAAGCTTAATATTCAACAAGTTTATATTGGCAGCCTTCTTCACTTATGTAGACTTCATGCAGTTTGGCCATAGAAACATGGCCTATTTTGTAAAAGGGGAAATAAAAATTGTCAAGTGTGTCAGGTTTGTAGATAACAGAACAGTTACTTGAAACAACTTGGAGATCCCCAGAAAAGTAAGCTTTAGCCAATAAGGATGGAACAACAGCTTTCAATTCAGAGAAAGAAGAACAAATGAAAAATAAAGTTTAGCTATTTAACACACCCCTACTACAAAAGTGAAATTCTAAATTTAAAGTACCTCCCAAAGCAAGCTCTCACTGCATGCTTTTCCACATTACCTATGAGCCTCCCAGATGTTGCTCAGCACAGCCTTGCCACTCTAATTAAATATGAATCTCGACTCTTCATAAGCTACAGATTATTCAATCATAAAAGACTTAAAGGGCAGAAACCAGTAAGATCAGCACAGCAAAACAGCTCTTTGCATTGAAGGCTTCAACAGTTAAAGACCTTGCACTATATCAAGCTTCATTACTGAGCAAGAAACACTTCCATTACCTTGGAAATTTCACTATGATGTTTATGGTAAATGCTAAACAACAGCTGCTATAACCCAATCTTCCTACTTGCTTTAAAAATGCTCCAGGCAAACCAGAAGACACAAAAACATAACTCAAACCAGACTTAGCCTAAGAGGAGGTAGAAGCAGAAAGCTGCACTTATCCCAGTAATCTCTCCTAGACTTTATTTTAACCATAGGTGCTTTGAGGAGAGAAAACAACCTACAGAAAGATGCACTTTGTGTACCTTGCACAGAATCGTGTGAATGTGACATGGGAATAATGCTGTGAAATGTGCCCAGGGAAAGAAGCAGCCACAGTGCATGCTGAAGGCCAGTTTCCTCCCGTAAATTATCATGAAAATCATGTGTACATGGAACTCCCTCTGCTCCAGACTTCTTATACCTGCTTTAGTATCTACAAGTCTCTGTGGACTTCCAGGAGAATATCTGAAAACCTGGACTGAGTCCATGCAAAAGTCAATGTACAATCGGGGGGGGGGGGGTGGAGAGAGACTCCACATACACATCAAAGTATGAGCCTCATTTCATTCATAAAAACTGCTTTTGAAGAAGCATATCTTATCTCCTGAGGGCAGTGACCATGTCCCAACACCATCAGGATCACCAGGTCCATGTCATCACCAGTGGCATCAGCCTTTCACCCTTTCAGTTTTTCAGTTGTCAGGAGATATCTCCCTCCTCTCCCTCCACCCCAGCAGAAATCTGGGCTTTTATGACAGATCAGTCTTTTGCCAAACCATGCCCTGGTCTTACTGAATGATTGCACTGAGCCCCCCTACTTTGGGGAGAGGTGTGGAGTTGTTCTGGGCTGAGTCAGAGTAAAATGGGAGCGCAACTGCAGCTAAATATTTGTGACCATCTCTTTTCAGCATCATAGGCATTGATTTGCAGCACCATACAGAGCCGAGACATTTAATATATTACAATGTCATATGTACGTGCATGCATGTCTAAAAGACAAAAGAATGAAGTGTTTGTCTTTTATAATCATGAAAATATTATTAAATATGAAAGCCATACACAAAATGAAAAAGATGTTGATTTTCAAATCTACTGGAAGTGGTGCTGATTGCTTTCAGAGTTGAGAAAAATCTGAGTTTCTTGCAGCAAAATCTACTCCCCATAATCTATTACTCACTTATGTTAGTCATATACCTTCCTGTAAACAGGAAAGCTGAATTACACTATACTGCCACCGGGAGGCACAGTTAGTTTTTACAGTTTGGATTTTCATGTCTTTATTTCAGAAATTGCCTGACTTAAGAATTTGGCTAATACATTCAGTTTTGCTCCACACATGTGAGCCATTCAATCATTTTAGAAAGTCCTTAATTCTACCCACATAAGACTATCAAAGCAATCCATTGCCACAGCAGATTCTAGTTATTTGAAGTTGAAGGGTGACCTCAGTTCAATATGAAGTCACAAATTTTGCCCACAAAATTCTAAGATTTTTTTTTTTAATCACATCCTATAGATGGCTAAAATCAAACACAGTGTTAACTGCTGCCAGTAGTGGAGAAAGAAAATTTCTTGGTAAAAAATACAAAAGATATTTATTAACTGGAAAGTGGAAGATGACTAATTATTGCATTAAAAGAAAACATGGGGGGGTTAATTGCAATTTTAATGCTGTAGGCACAAATACATATGAATTCAATGGCAAAAGTGTTGCTTGCTGCAACAGTCAATTATTCTGACTTCAATCATGTTTGATCAAAGTCTTCCATCCACTTGGAAAATAAATTACTGGTTGATAACATGACTTAGCGCTTCTTTTAGCAGGTTACATTCCCTTTAATACTAATCTGTCAATGCAAGTTGTTTCCACAGTGGGATACAGAAGAAGAAAAATAATCTGTACATGTTTGAATATGAGAATAACAAATCAGAGCACTTTTGAATCTCTCCTTTTGGGAATTTTTTTACAAAAAGTAGCTACAATAGTAAACACAAGCAGATAAATTTTAACTGTATTATCTTTGCAGGAGATCAGGAAGCCTCATCGAGTGTGCAGAGGCCAGTATCTGGAGCAAAAGGGACAGATGTAGCTGTCTGCTTCCAAGGCACCACATGAATGTTCAGTCTAAAGTAAAATTGCCATTAAGTTATACTGATGTAACACCAGTAACTGCTTTTTAGCCTCTTAACCACCTGAAGGTAAGGCCCTTACAGCTGAACATGTCCAGTATGTGATACACTTAGTATTTTACGAACAGTAGTACAGAAACTCAATCCAACAGTTTCTTCAGGCTAATTTGGAGAGAGCAAGTGCCAGTGCCATTTCCTGACCCTGTCCCTTTTCTGCCCAGAGCCCTCACCCAAGGCTCAGACAGCCCAGCCGTGACTCAGGCACAGCTAAATGCCTCATTTTAGGGCATACCAGCCATGGCCGGAAGTCAGGCTGGTCTTTGCCAAGTGCTTTCAATTGCTCTGGGACACACCAGGGTGAATGTACACACTGGGGCAAGCTGGTCCAGCAGGGTCTGACATCAACCTCCAAACCAGAGAAGAGATGTGCCCAGGGACTGGGTCTACTTCTCATTCCTGCTCTGCTTTAAGGCAGGAGGATGATGACAGAAGTAAGAAAAAGCCCTTTAGGGAGAATGTCTGAAGCATGCATGGAGTAGCTGCTGGAGTACAGAAGTACACAGGGGACCCTCTGTCAGGAGCTTCACATAGCCCTGGCGTAAGTGTTGCACCCTCAACTCTGTGGAGGCTTCCAGAAACCTTGCGATAAAGATGCAATAATGTAGCGTCCCAGACTTAAGTGATTTAATTCAGGAGTGTAAAAGGCAGCTGTTATATTTTACCACTTTATCAAATATCATTAAAAATATGAAATATTAAACACAGCTTTTATCCAGAAACCCAAGTGTCAGTACATAACCTACTCATTACACACTCAGCTCCTAACTGAGAAAGTACACTCTGCATTTAGACATAACAGCTTCAAAAACGCTTTGATAAATGCCATTAAGAAAATAGCTGGTTTAGGAGCAATATAATCTGAACATGATTCAATCTAAGTGTGGCACTGTTGCTGAATTGCTAAGAAACTTGACAGCTAAAGTACCATGTTTATAATATTTCAGGATAAAGTATTATGAATTATCTTATAAGTAGAATAACCAACTGATATAAAACTGAAATGCTGAAGAAAAAATGTTAATGTAATAGATTACCAGCTGGGGGGTCTCCCTGTGTAGCATAGAGCAAGCCATTTTAGACTGTTATTTTCAAATGTTTATCTAACTAAATATGAAGAGAGACAGATTGGCAGCCATCTGCACTTTTTGACAACATCCGGATGAGTTAGGTACTTAACTTCCATCACAGTCAGCAGGATTTAGATGCTTAATGTATTTGGATGCTTTAGAAAAATCACATTAGGTGCTTTACATATTTAGATGCTTAAATATCTTTCAGTTTATTGCTGTTAGTTTTCAAGTGCCTCAGTCCTGCACTCAAATGGGAATAACTGCATTTACCTAATTCATATGGGAAATGGAAAAAACAATAAGGACTGTGAGGTGTTTGGATATTACAGTAATGGTATCTAAATACCACAGAGGAAAATAGATTGAGGGCAAAATGCAACTGGATGTTAGGGTGCTATCAATAATAAAATTCACCACCATGATTCTGCAAGCAGCAGCGAGAGAGAGAGTGGAGTCCATGAGGTAAATGCACAAGTATTTAGCAGCTTATTCAGAACAGAAGGTGATCTGGTCTGAATGTCATTCATACAAAATAAGCTAGTGAAAAAAACCTTCCTGAAAAAGTAGGATACTGCACCTAGGAGGCCACCTCCTGTCCTGTTTCATGAAAGGGAATACAGATACTTCAGTATCCTTCACACAGTAACAAATCTATTGCAAATCCCTCCTCATCTTTTCCATGGAGTCAAGCTTCTTGCCTTCTGCTTTAGCATTTGTAAAATTCTTTTCCAATCTGATAAGGTCTTCATCCAACTAACAGTAAAAACTGCCAGGGCCATCCCCCACCCACTTTCCTCTCAGGGTACCTAAAAGGCAACAAATGCTAAGAAACTTGACTCTGAGTATCAGGAAAGTTATCCTGACTAAAGATAAAATCTAGTCCAATTTAGTGCAATTTTTCACTTACATGCCTGATGTAGTCCACTTATTGGTATCCTGTGGAAAAAAAAACCAACCAAAACCAGAAAAATAAAATCATCTGAGGGAAGTATCACATCCCTTGACAAGCAAAGTCTAGGACTGGGGGGGGGGAAAAAAACATATAGCAGCAAAATTCTTGTTCAGTCAGGAGAAAAACTAGAGGAGTTAAGATGTCTTCTCCACTTCTAGAGTCTGTAATTGTCATGATAAATATGCCTAAAGTTTCAGCTAGCCACATTAAATCAAGCAAACTATCTGAGAGATCAAAGTAACTTATACACTTAATTGTCCAATACTGTCTTAAGCATAAAATCAATCCAATCAGTAATTCACAAAAAAAATCAATTCTGCATACTCTAGAGAAAGCAGATATTCATTGTTCAATAATTGTTACACAGCTGCTATAAATGTACGATAAAGAAAAATGACCTTGAAAGCCATCAGATATGCTCCTACACTTAGCAAAGCACATCTGTCACACAGCATTGACTTTAGCCTTCCTTTGGTAAGACTTTCTTTAAGTTGAAATTCCATAAAGGCTATACTACTATTTTAGGGTGCTCTCTAAGAAGCACTTATTATGCAGCCAACACGGGTCACCTCTTCTGATCCTGGAGCAGTCCAGCAAAACATATCCCACTTGTTAGTTCAAGTGACCGCAGAGGCAAAAGTGCTGGAATCCAAACCCAGAGCCATCAAGTATGCTACAGCCACAACCAGAGTTTCCACAGCATGCCCAGGATCACACTGGCAAGCACACTTACAAAACACAAAACAAATTCAAGCAAACAGGTCAACACCTCAGCATGAATATGTATGAACCTGCTATGGAGGTTACTGCTGAACCTCCCTGTCCTTTCCACCTCATTGCTCTCCCATTTCTTTTTCCACCCCTTTGGGGTTTACATCTGCCCAGGTGATTACTACCTGTGGCCATGCCTGCCGTTGTCAAAGCACTGCAAAAAGATAAAACACCTCACAGTGGTTTGAATACCTGCCAAAAGTAAACCCTTCCTTTCCCTACTGCCATTCATGACAAGATTTTCAAGATATTTGGTGCTTTATTGTCCATCTACCATCTATCTATTAATATGTATTAATACCTATTGTCCATCTGTCTAAGTGCCATGTGGATCCCGAACTGCTAAACAAGTCATACTCAAGAATGAACAGCAGCCCCCACTGTCTAGAGATTACCCATCCCTGTATCAATTCTGGTACAAAATACTCTATCTAGGTGTCCTCTGATACCCATCCTTTAAACAAACAGTGAGGACAGGGCTTTAGCTTCAATTGCCACCCTTCCCCGCCCAGCCAGAAAATCTGAGGTAAAGCAGGATAGTCACAGGGTCACTGTTGGTGAAGAAAACCACAGTTTTACACGAGTCATTTCAAAAATTCCACTGGATATCTGAAATTATTACAGCAAAAACCATGTATGCTTTTAAAGACCTTGACAGAAACCTAAGAAATCTAACTTTTGCTCCTGAAGAAAATTCTCTACTGTGATAAATCAACATGGGGATACTTTAGCAAAATACATTATATTGTTTTCCCCTCGGTGTTTACTCTTTACTAGCTTGAACAAGCTTTCTCCCCATTTGGTTTCTTTTGGTCTTATGCTTTCTTCCATAAATAGACAAACATTTATGCTCATTTTTCCTCTCTGCTCCTGCCAGCACTATATCAAAGGCAGGAAAGCACATCACAAATAAATGCCATTATTACTGGAACAGTGTGAAAAACAGAGTTTCAGTTCATTGAACAAAAAAGATGAAAAATTCATTTCAAGTCATCCCAAACTGAACACGGCCTCCCAGGCCAAGAGGTTTATTCCTTTAGAGCTCTTTGGTTTTGCATTTTCAGCAAATTTTGGAAGTACATTCATAATGTTTATGTCAAGGCCATTAACAAACATATTAAACAAGTCTGAAGCATAACCACTCCAATTCTTTCCTCATACATTCATTATCATAGAATGGTTTGGGTTGGAAAGGACCCTTTAAAGATCATCTAGTTCCAATTTCCTTACCACATGTAGAGAAACCTTTCACTAGCCCAAACTGCTCAAAGCCCCACCCAACCTGGCCTATGAACACTTCCAGGGATGGGGAAGCCACAGCTTCTCTGGGCAGCCTGTTCCAGCGCCTCACCACCCTCACAAGAAAGAACTTCTTCCTTATACTCAATTTAAATCTACGTTATTTCAGTTTAATACCATTAGCCCTTGTCTCATCCCATTAAAGCATCTCTATGTTATTGGCTGGACTGGTCCACCAAACTAGCTCACCATGCAGCCGGAGGAGCATTATTGGTGGCAGAGAAAGAGGGTGGGGGCTTCCAAATATGTCCCATACAGGTAACGCTAACGTATCACTGCAACTCTAGCTCTGTACTTATTTTGTTAGTGTTTCCACTGAATGCAAGCTGGGCTTGCATTTGCTTTTTCCCTTCCAGCAAGATGAGAACAGGGATCCCTTGACAGGCTGCAAACCCACCATGTACTCCAGCCATTTCCCGCCCCAAAGCTGAAGGGAGGACGGCGTTTTCCAAGTTACGGTCTGCTTTCCGTCTCTTCTGGCGCTTTGCCACAACTGGCATAAGGTGCGCAGCTCCGTACCAATGATTTCCCGCACCCTCGACACAGGCACCGCTTTCCGCGCTGTGCAAGAGGGAGGCGAGGCCGGGGCTGCCCCCTGCCGGACACAGCCGGTTCTGCAGCAGCACCGCGGCAGGGCGCTGCTGAGTCCCCTCAGCGAAAAGGGATTCAAGGAAGGAGAAATCGGTGCCCAGCACGGAGGTAAAAAGCAGCCCTGCAGCACCGAAGTGGGGCGGGTGAAAGCAGTAGGTGGAGGTTCCGCAAGGCGCTGCAGCCCGCGGGGAGCCCACGGCAGTGAGTTGAACCGTATGCCCCAGAGCCACAGTGGCTTTTCAGCGCTGCCCATGTCTGGGGGCACATGAAGCGTTTGGTGACAGAAGCACTGAACCGAAGCTCCAAAGCTTTTCTTGAGCTCTTACAGGTACTCTCTGATCTTGAAGGGTAAAAATCAACACACATTCAGCTAATATGTAAATGAGCTGCCGATCAAAATTAAGTATACAGATGCTGAATTTTCTTTCCTTGTTTCTTTCTTTCCCCTCCTTGTCTCACAGGTACCAAGGAGATAGGTTCTTTGTGCAATTCACCTCAAGTTTCCACATACATATTCAGCTCATGAATCAGGTAAACCACACAGCTAACAGTTATCATAAGAAAAAAACATTAAAAACAACATGTATTAACTCTTTCAGAGTCACAAACCATGCTTAAAAGACAACAACTGTACCATTAAAAAGGCTTGACAGTATCTACTGCACATTAAAAGCCTGTATTCCACAGAAGAATGAGCTCTTGCCTGACACATAGCATTCTTACTATTAACCCCCAAGGGAAGGGCATTTCACTTCATACTATTGAATTTCATTTCATTTCTATTACTATAATCAAGGTTATGCAATTCATTCTTTAGGGCATCTCAAGTCTTATTGACAATCTCTTAGCTTTGTGTCCTCAGCAAATCATATAAGCATACTCATATCTGTGCCAAGGTCATTAATAAAAGTATTAAACAAAATTAATCTCAAAACCAGTCTATGGGAAGCTCCATCAAAAAACTCGCTTTTGCCATTTGCTGTGTCTCTATGACCAGATGTCCTAGCTCCATCACATGCTAACAGTTCCTGAGGTCTCCAGCACTGCACCAACATTTGGCTTTTTCAGCCACAGATGTTTCCAATGGCTTCTAAGCTCACTGATCTGGGTTTACTATGCACCTGCGAGGTTATCTGGGCTGGCTACTATATTATTTACACTTTGACTTTGGTTAGGTCTTCCAGCAACTGCTACCTCAGTCCATGTGGGAATTAAGCTTACCTTCCATGCACAAATCAAAACAAAAAAAAATGGTCATCTCTGAAAATACTAAATTCCATTCTTTGAACTTTCCTAATCTTTATCACACCTTTTCTCTGACATTTGTTCAATTCCACTTAAAGTACTGAATACTTTAGGGATTAAAAGAAAAAAATTCTATTCAATAATTTTTAACATACCTCCACTGAGCTGATTCTTTACAATCAATTCAATTCTGAATAAGATAAACACACACACAGTATATTAGCATAGATCTTCCTACAGAATTACACTGAAATTGTTGCAGATCACAGCTATTACTACAGTGCTATAGGGAAACTTTGTACTGGCAAGGACACATAAAAAAACCTTACAATTTTTAGCTTCAGACAGAAAGAGCAGCAGATAAATTTATTGCTGTCTGGATTTGCTGAGTCAGGTCACAAGCTATGCTAGCAGCCCAAACAGCAAACACTTGTGCCTGCTAAATGGTAGCTCTCTTCCCTGTTTTCTTCAGCAATGAGGATGTTCTCCTGCCCTTTAAGTTAAAGGTACAAGAATATTCTGAAGATGGATTGTGTACATGCATTGAAACTTGTAGATAGAGCATATTTCACCACAGTAAAAAAGTCCAAGCTTTTTCAAAATAGGCCATCTTGATTTGGCTTTAGAGCTCTGAACTACAGAAAATTTTATATTTTTAGAAGATATTCCAGACCAGAAAAAAAAAATGTTAAAAAAAATCCTAAGACAACCTCTCATAGTCAAAGTAGACATAAACTCCCAGGCAGTTATATCACTTAGACACCATAAACATTTAAACAAGTCTTCCTATTTTAAGATTTCCTAAATTTCATTCTGAATTATCTCATACTTTCAAGTTAACATTATATTAAAGGTTAAAGCACACATTCTGTTGAGAAAGAACACTGAAATGGAAACTTTCAACTTCAAAGCGAAAGCAAAAATTAGTTTTCAGTAGAGCTAGTGCTCAATTCTGTTATCTTTTTATATGGCCCAAAACCAAAAACCAGGCACCCTATCTCTTCAAGCAGCTAGGTAATCTTCCTTGGTTTTGCAAGCATTTTTTTCTGAGCTGTAAGCATCAAATTTGTAGTTGCCCTTCTTATCTTCCTTATCATAGACCTCTATAAGATATCATGGATAACTGGATTTTTCCTTTTGCTTTTTAAATGTATCAATATTAGCTACAGAAGCTTGGCTTAGCTACCAGAGATTATATTCCCCTATCACTGCATTTTTAAGTAACACCCAACTTCCATAAGCTACATTTGCAGAATTGTAACCACATATATGCTAAAAGTTACTTGCATAGTTGCACTTAAATTGGTTACTTTTATCCCTTTTCTAGTACAGTATCAAAAGCCAAGGAATATCAACCAACCAAACCCTAAATTTCATAGTTACAATCTCCTTCCTGCCTGGTTTGCACTACAGTAGCACTTACCGCACACAGGCCCACACCATAAAATTTCACCCAAGCAGCTAGAGATCTTACAAGGAAAACTGGACTGCCTAGCCTGCATTTTATTAGATTATCTTGCTTGAATGTAAATGAAAAATAAATGTAGAATAATTTTAGGAGAGCATAGACTAAAAAAATCTGAATCTGATCCTACTTGCAGTAGTATGAACCTGTTACTTTCAGTGGTACCAGCTAAACTACAGCAAAGCATAATAGAATTTGAAAACCAAATTGGATCTTACATACTTTTGTTTTGTACCTTAGATCACAAAAGCTCACTCACAAGCAGATCAAACCCAGGCAGCAGCAATCATTAGCAGATTTCCAAGGGAGTTTTTGGTACCAAGACAGTGATGATGGAAGCTGGTTTCTTTACCACAAATTGTCTACTTATTATCAGCCAGACAGTTGTAAGCAACAGAGACTATATTAGTAAACCTGCCTACTAGAAGAAAGTCCACCCTCATTGAACAGATCTAGGAACAAATAGCAAAAGACAGTATGCCCTTAGAAGAAGGTTATATTGCCTGTTTTGCAAGGTGATCCTCATTAGCTAATTAAACTAATAATGTGAAACAAGGTAGGAAGTAATTTTCTGATGGGCACTTCCTGATTAAGTACAGATGGATACTGACTAGTAAAGCATGGTGCTAACACCTGAGTACTGCAAAAGGTATGAAGTCAGAAGTTAGCTATTATTATTATTGGTATGTGAACAGGGTGGAAGATAAATGGAAGTACACAGGTACTCTTTACAAGGTACTCTTTCAGTCACTTCTTGGCCTCCCACTTGGCAAATCAATGTAGTTTCCAAAACACAGTCAAGTCTCCTATACCTTATATCATACTTTTTCTGACAATAATCAATCATGGATAACAGGTTTAACTAAAAACTTAACTATCAGACAGATCTTGTAGCCACACTGCTGAATTTTCAGTCACTGGTACTATTATTATGATTTGGCCACACATGGATTTTAACTATAATTTGTGGCCATCAGATTCTTTTTAACTGCTTCAACTAAAGCCTGTGCTCTGCACTGAATATCAACCTGAGTAAAGGGACCAAATTGTTTTGGCAGTTTTAGGCTAATTGATTTGACCTTAATCTGTAGTATTTATTCACTGTATCACATAAAAGGGCAATGTTATTTTTCCATCTTTTAGAGCACTCTGGTGGAAACTAATCAGAAAATCCCTCTAAATTACTAGGTAGAAATTACTTAGGAGCTTAAAGAGTAATTTGCTGAAAAAAAATCATAGACTTACCATAACATTACGGAATGGTTTGAATTGGAAGAGACCTTAAAGATCATCCAATTCCAACTCCCTTGCCATGGGCAGGGACACCTCTCACTAGACCAGGTTGCTCAAAGCCCCATCCAGCCTGGCCTTGAACACTGCCAGGGATGGGGCATCCACAACTTCTCTGTGCAACCTGTTGCAGTATCTCACCACTCTCACACAGAAGAATTTCTTCCCAATACCTAAATTTATCCTCTTCCAGTTTAAAGACATTACCCCTTATCCTATCACTACATGCCCTTTTGAAGAGTATCTCTCCAGCTTTCAATTACACAATACAGAGAAAAAAAAAATAAAATTTATATTTACATTAAGTTTTTCAATAAAATTCCAGAACTACTATTCCTTAAGAAAATATTGCACAAAGGTACTAGTTACAATGTGTTCCAATGCATTGAAACATTTTTAGCAGCTCTAAATCTGTTTGCACAACTTCCATAAATGTATCAATAGAAAAAACCTCACATTTTTATTAGAAGAAATTACTTCCTTTTTTTTAAGTCTATATGAAAGCAAATAACAAACATATCCCCATGTTGCCACAGTTACCAAGCTATTAAATTGCCCTTACAAACTTATTCTAAAAAAAAAAAAATAGTTGCTTTTTCCCCCTTGAACTGCTGCTTTGATGTGTGTTCAAAGGTGAGTGAACAAGTGGTAAGACTATTAAATGGTCTTGCCTGCTCCTTCTTTTTAATAAGGGATTGAACTACAGACACATCTATAAAACAGCAAATGCTGTCCAGCATGGGAAGAAAGAATGCTGCAGCTCACAGAGCAAAACCTTATCTTTCAAGTGTTATTTCCTAAACTAACACATGTAAATCATTTCATGGATTTAAGAGGCACACCCAAATACATGAAAAATAATTGGGCAACAAAAGTAAAGGGGCATATCTGCCATTAAAGATTTACAGACTCTCCTACAAGGGAAAAAATTGGCTGCAGAGAAGCCCATTTAAGCAATCTCTGGCCTACTGAGACTCAAGCAGAGCCTGTTGCTCTTCTTAAGAAATATTAAACATATTAATTTCATTGTTGGTGCTTCCCCAGGAGCTGTCTCCCAGACAGGAACTGCTGCAGGGCCAGGGAGATGCCATGTGTTTCCCACATTGCTCCACAACTGCCAGTAAGGAGACCTGATGCAACATGCCTGACATATGGCAATCAAATTTTTTAGAAAATGTTGGGAGTTTCTAATGAAAAATAAATTCCCATGTGAATTCTGTTAAATAACACAGCATCCACGCTGTAAGGCAGGGAGAATAGGAGCCCTGTCATCTGAAATCTGGAGACAGAGTGAAGGCATTTCTCCAGGAAACATCTACCTGCTGTGACAGGCTGCCCAAGAACCAGGTAGCCTGGCAAAAGACTAGAAAGTCTGGCATTTGAGGGAGTGAAGTTAGCTTTCCAGAAACCTCCTCCCTACCTGTACAATTTGTGGGCAGTAAGTCACACTTCTCAGCTAGAGATGTCTAATGCAGTAAGTAGAGGAGTCCAGGTCTGTCAGGACACTCACAAATGAGTATCTGCAGCTCCTAAGTAGGTGGGTGACCTGCAAGAATCTTCTCCTCCACACCCCTTCTTCCACCTCTCAGAGGCTTTGCTCTCGTCTGCTGGGTTCATCTTCTTGTTACACTGTTCTTTGTACCCATTCATAGATACTAAAGAAACATAATAACTACAGCAAGTTATAATAAACTCTTCTACTTTTTAAAAGCATATGCTTTTCTACCTACTAGAAAATAACTTTTTATGTCATACAATGGTAAAATAGGTCAAAGAGTTATCTTAAGAAGTATGGTGACTCACACAATATTTAATTTTTTCAGCTCCTTCTGAAAAAATTCCTTTTCATGCTGGGGAGGGACTCTCCATTAGGCACTGTAGTGATAGGACAAGGGGTAATAGGTTCAAACTTAAACAGGAGAAGCTTAGACTGGATGTAAGGAGGAAGTTCTTTACTGTAAGGGTGGTGAGGCACTGGAATGGGCTGCCCAGGGAAGTTGTCAATGCTCCATCCCTGGCAGTGTTCAAGGCCAGGCTGAATGGAGCCTTGGGGTAACATGGTTTAGTGTGAGGTATCTCTGCCCATGGCAGAGGGATTGGAACTACATGATCTTAAGGTCCTTTCCAGCCGTAACTATTCTATGATTCTATGATGTCTCCTGATGTACTCAAATCTCTCTATACACATTACAAACACCTAATCTACTTTTACTGATACCTCATTAAATCAAAATCTTCACAGCATTTGCAAGCTGGAAATGGTTATTTACCAACTTAACTCTAGTGGATGTTCTAAGAATTAACAAATCAGATAATTTATGCTAAAAATATCCATGTATCACTTTGATGTTAGCCCAGTGACAGAGTTTGTCTCAACCTGAGAATGGCAAGACAACATCCTGGCATGCCAGACTTTTGGTATCACACATTAGCCAGAAGCCTCCATAGCTGTCAGCAGAATAAAAGAGCGACCATGAAAAACTGGCCAAAATTAGAATTTTCAATTTCTGAAACAAGGATATAACATCATATATTGAAAGAGAGAGAAAGTGAATCCACAGCTCTGCATTATGTTGGCTTTAAATCAAATAAAAACCTAGAAAGAACTATTATAAAGTAATTTTACTGGAACAGGTGAATTCATGAGAGAATTTTACCTTGGAAACTGGAATCCTTTCAGCCCAGAGATAAATTCCTTGATTTTTACTTGACTCATTAACCCTATTCCTCAACCAAAATTCAGACATCCCAAGAATACACCTACCCTCATCTCTTTCACTGAATGACTTACTATTTCGTTCTGTACTGATATCTGAACTTTTTAAAGTAAATTGAACTTGCATTTCCTATGTGCACTGCACAATGCAATGGAAGATTTGGTACTGCAGTATCTAATATCACTAAATGTGTTTTAAAATACTGGAAAACAGGACTGTGGCTCTGTAAATAATGACTACCTCTGTGATTCTGCTCTTTCTTGCCTTGAAAAAAAATAACCCTGATAGTCTGGTGGACTTGGCAGTGTCAGTTGGACTTGATGACCTGAAAGGTCTTTTCCAACCTAAACAATTCTATGATTCATTAGCACATAACAATTGGGTTTATAGAGATGTATTAAATGACACCCTGACCCTTATTTTGCCAGCAAGTTTTGAGCCCAAGTTGGTTCTTTTTCAGTATAACTTTATTTTAGTTTATTCAGTTTCCAAATATAGTACCAAAAAGTTGAATCCCACCAGATACAAAAGAGGCATCTCTCTGCCCTGAAAAGACATGCAGAGGTTAATCCTGTAGCTTCACAGTAACAACACAGGATAACAGCAGAGGCCACATCATGAGAGATTCTGTTGGCACCCCCTGTCAGAAATATAACACGTTGATTGTGGATAAATACACAACAACCTGTCAGAGAGTAATTTGAAGATTAGTAGAACTTAAGTCCCTCTTTATTCCCAGTACGAATTCACCTTATTTAGAGGTGTTCAGAATATGCTTCAACCAGACCATTTTTATAGTTAATTAGGTAGTTCCCTGAGCAGCAAAACTGATGAAAGGGGTTTTCAGAGGTTTTTTGAGCCTGGTTGTATTGCTGGATCCTAGGGAATGGAGACCCAGTGTCATGCTTTCCTCCATGGCATCATAGTCAATAAATTTTCTTCCTTGGGGACTCAATGTTGTTTAATGAGGCCTGAGCTCACTCTGACATTTTTCTTTCTCTCGAGGCATTTTCTGTCCATTGGATTAAAACGTGCTGACAGGGAAGAAAAAAAAAAAGAAAATAGACTGCAACCAATGAGTAATTCCCAAAACATCAGAAGGTTTTGTTTATCGAGGTTTTAAATTATGACATTCCATCACAGCAGGTGATGGACAACAGTAGTTCATTAACTTTTTTGACAAATGCACAATTGGTGGGCTACTTACAGTAAGTTTTAAATATTAATGCATATTTAAAATTGTTTGTAAATCTGATGTGTGGTACATCTGGAAAACAAATTTCTAACTACAGCAAATTGCATTTTATTTAGTTTATTACCTACTTGTACAGTTTTCCTCTCAAATGAAAATTTGTTCACCTAAAAGGGAATAAAGCCTTCTCTACAATTTATCTTTTCTCGTGTGTAAACCAGCCTGTACACCACAATTTCAGCTGCTTCTTTTCAGAAGGGAAATACAGATTTTGTTCAGTAAAGTGTAATAAATATCACAGGTCTGTCTTCTGGATATTTCCATTACAGAAGAGAAAAGCTCATTTAACCTATGAGCAAAGGTTACTGGAGAACCTGGGAAAATGAATCCTTGTACAGTCATCTCTAAAAATTTACAGTGCACTGTTGATTTAGTGACATAAGAGACTTGCATGGGGTTCTCTGGCAGGAGGAGTCAACAGTATTTCTAGGAAATCCATATTCTGTTCTTGTTTTGTGGTAAGGCTTTATGTTTCTGCATATTGTAAGCTGACAAACTCAAGCGCGTCCAGATAGTATCTATGTACTGAATTGCTCTCATTTTACGAATTTTGGGAGAGGTGAGGTAGACAATTTTTTTCTCAACCTGAATCAATCAGGGTGAAAAGTTTTTAAAATACAAAAAAAAGTTGCAAAATAGGCAAGCGTTTCTTTTCAGTATTTTGTAACTGGTTTATTTTACTTCAGTTTATTTTTAGAAATATATTAATCATGAAATTTAATTATAAGGATACTAATTTTGTGATTATTTCACAAAACTGTTTAAGTAAAATATCCTCAGAATTTCAAAGGTCTTTTTCTCTCATTTCATGAGCAAGGCAACACATCAGAAAAAAAACTTTGCCATTTTGACAAATCAGTATTTTCCAATGACAAAGTCTTGTTACAGATATTTTCTCTGATTTTCAATAGCACCAAGAAAATTTAAACAGTTAAAAGCAAGTCAAATTAGGTTATCAGCTATTCAATTTTATTCCTGGAATGGCTTTAATAGTCATATAAAGCTACCCAAGTTTTACAGTATTCTCTCCAGCAACCTTGGCCATATCACCTAACATAAAACTATGCTTGACAGAAAAGACAAAACAGCCTCAGACTCCGTGGCAACACCAGACAGATATAAGTGTAAGCTGCAGTCTGTCATGCCTTCAGATCTGCTGTGGGGATTGTCAAACACAGATCAGATTCAGAAGTTTAGGTTCGATATAAGGAAGAAGTTCTTTAGTGCGAGGGTGGGGAGGGACTGGAACAGGCTGCCCAAAGAAGTGGCAAACGCTCCATCCCTGGCACTGCTCAAGGCCAGGCTGGACAGAGCCTTCGGCGACATGGTCTAGTGTGAGGTGTCCCTGGGCACAGCACAGGGAACTTGATGATCTTAAGATCCTTTTCAACCTTAAACATTCTGTGATTCTATGCTGAAGCCATCTACGTGTTTCCTTTCCGATAAAGCAAGCAAAGTACTCACCTCAAAATGATGTTACTGTTTAAAGTACCTGAATTAGTACTTTGACATTCCTGGAAGCCCACATCCTTGGCGGGATTTTAAAAAGCACAACGGTACTTTAAATCAGTATCCCACTGATTTTCAACAGAGTGTAAATCACATCTTTGATTTTTGAAAATGCCACACAAATAATTGTTTTGACAGGAGTCTTTCTGCACTACAAAAAAGCCAATTCAAAAAAAAAAAAACCAAAACCAAAAAACCCCCAAAACTAAACGCCAAACCTATATCTTAGGGTTAATGCATCATTGTAAACCGGAACTGTAGAATATCACACTTGTCAGCAATAAACATTTACACTCAACTTACTCTCCCAGAATTTCATCCTCTTCATTTCCTTTTTATTTAAAATAACACACAGAAAAAAACCTAAAAGTATGGTAAGAATAAATTGTCTGATCTACTCCTTTTATCTTTTTAAGGAAGAAAATAAATGTTAGTACAAAGCAGATGAAAAGGAATGAAGAAGCCTTGAAGACAGCTCAGTGACAGAGACCCAAGCACACCCTCACACATTAGCAGCACCAAAGCAGGGTGAGGGACTTTGTACTTAGGCCATTAAATGCTGCCACAAATCTTGACCACCAGCACAACAAACTGCAAGAATGACCCTCAGGATATCCTTTAACATAGTGTTTCGTTACCTCTCAAGCCTGATTGCCAGATCCAGAGGGAACATTGCATAGCACCAGAAGGGAGTAAAACTGCAGGTTTGTTTTCACATTTTTCAGAGAATTATTTGAAGTTGCTCAGCAAGGAGGCCAAACTGAAAATGGCATGAGAGAATGAGGGGTTGCCTGCACCACAGCTCTGTGCTAGGAAGTGAAATAACTTCCAGCTCTTTAGGGTCTGTGATGCTGTCCATCCTCTCTTGGAAGAAACTGGGCATGCACTTTCACATTCGAGGCATGGACACCCACTTGTCCTTAGCTCATCCGACCAGGAAGACAGGTTCAGGGCTAACTGCACAGCAGAGCCCCACTTTGAGGCCAGACAAGTTCTCTGTGTGGATCAAACCTGAGCAGTGTCATGTGCTGATCATTAAGGCCTGGGGATTTTGAAGACAAAGCTGTTTGCAAAACTAAAATGAATGTTTCAGTTCTATCACAATGTCTAAGGAGCTAGAGAAAGGCAGTGCTGGCCCATTTAAGCTATTGCTATCTGCACTTCCATTCCCCAAAGCCTCTCCCAAGTAGTATGTCTTTCATCTTCTCCTGTTTCTGAGATTACTGTGTTCTGACAGGAGTCTTTGGAGGGATCTTTAGAGTGCTTTTAGAGGATAACATGTGGAAATAAATAATTCAAATTTTTCTTGAGTGTTCCTTTAGTGTCTCAGCTTACATACAGAGAGTGATTTTTATGGAGTGCTCACCTGTATAATGGGTTGTACGTTCTGCTAAGTGTTTTGCCTGAATGACTTTTGAATACTCTTCTAACACAAAGATAGTAGGCTTTTATACCCCTGCTGTGGTCACATTCCCGCTAGATAAGGGATCTATGCTCTAAGTACTGGACACAATCACTGGCACGATTTTCATCAAAACCACACATGCTTTATGATTTAACATGTAGTATGATATGTATGAGGTTTTAACAAACTGTCAAAAACAGGAACAGTATGTATATGGGAATAAAAAATGTTGGAGAATTTTTTAAACATGGCAAGATTCAGTAATGCCAAAACAGAGGGTAACAGAATAACCATTAAGGACCTCAAATTACAGCTGCAAGCACATCCCACACCAGCAACAGGTAATGCCAACAAAGTGTGTTAAATTAGTCATATTTAATGAAAACTATTTCTAGAACAATATATATGATACTGATTGAATAAGATACTTTCTGATTATGCTTCCTTGCTAACACACGAACCACATCAAAAGAAATATACATTTTTCTCCTGAAAATGCTAGATGTTCTGCTGCCAATTTCTCTTTTAAAATATTCATATTTTAACACTTGCATGTACACTCAGGATCATGCAGTAAGAGAAAGCCACAGTTAGCACATTATGTGATGTTTTTCTGACATTTCTGTAAAAAATACTCGTGACTAAAGATTTTGGTAGCTATGGATATGGTTTATAATCCCTTAAAGTTTCACAGGATAGCAGTCCTAAAAAAAAAAAGTGGTTTAAACCTCTCTTTCTCCCTCTCTTTTTCTTTACAGTGTAGGAACTCAGCCCTTAGGAGAGAAGCCTGGCTGGTTGCATCAAAATTAAAGCTTCCATGGTGTATTAACATGTCTTGGAGGGCAATGATTACAGTACAATGGAGAGAAAATTAAACTTCTTGGTCCAGGGATGTTGAACAGTTTAATTTTTGATGACATAAAGTCCAGGTACTATTTTTATCTCTCATTTAACAAACAGCCTGCTCCAATATGCTCCTTTGCCTTTGTTTTTCACCACACGCACTCATTCCCACCCAAAACAACGGGAGTGGACAGAAGTTGGACAGGTGAAGCATATGGGCTAAAGCAGACAAAAATTTCAGTTGACTGATAGGATGTCAGAGGAGCAGACACGTGGGGGTTCCTGCATCACTGTGCGTGCAGAGCAAACCAAGCATTTACACCCCCAAGAACATTTGTGCTTCAGCCTGACCTAACTTACCAGATAAACACAAAAGTAATTAAACACATTTCAAAGCCTTCTATATATAGGAGTTGGGACTGGATGAGCCTCCCAGCATAAAATATACAACACTACCTAAGAAAAAATCTTAATAATGTGAATATTTGCTTTTGAAAAGGTGAAAGCAGATAAAATAATGAAGGTTGCACAAAGCTTAGGTTGCATAGTTTTACTCATCCCTTCTCAGAAAATATAAATAGTTGCCACAGATCAGAGAGGCAGCAAATCAGCCTCCCAGCACTGGTAGTGACAATCTGTCCCAGCAAGGAACAGAAATGGCTGCACGGAAAATGCCTTGTAACACACGGCCAACCTGCTGTAGAAACCATACATCTTTCCTCAAAAGTTTTCAAGTGATTTGAGTTTACTACACTAAGGTTATCTTCTCCTCTGCCTTGTAAGCAGCAGTTATTTATAAACTGCATCTTCTCTTCTTCAGTGCAGTGCTGCTTTTGTCAACCCAAGATACATTCATTCAACCTTCCTAAATTTCACTGATAGATGTAGCAAGTGCAAACCAGTGATAAGATTAGTGGTTAGAGTCTATTAAATGTTTCTTGAATACAACCTTTAACTGAGCTAATAAACTTCCAATTCCACCTAGATTTACAACTTATATATTTCAAAATCCTATTTGACTATATGTTAGAGCATGGAGATTTATATTTCCCTTCCCAGTAGATTCCGGCATAATACCAGAACACATAAAAGAGTCAAAAAATAAAACTATATTGTACCATATTTTTTCTCCATTGCAGGATGAAAGCAATGAAAATGTCGATTTCTACAGAAAAACTTGTTAAGCATTTGCAAATGGTAACCTGCAGTTTTTGCTTTCAGCAGAAGCAGCAGAGAACAGTGGCTAACTTATAGGCAGGAATGCTTTACAGTATGTTGTAGCGTCGGTCTGTCAGATGACCCTTGTAGAAATACCTTATCTACACCTGAGGTTTGGTGCCTCTTCTCCCACTTCATCTCTCCTCAAAAGGCCCACAGACCATGCTCTCCTGCTTTTTCTGCTGTTGCCGCTAAGAGGAACAAAAAGATGCAGTGCCAGCTAGTTCTTTTAGGTTCTAGTTTCAGAAAATGCTGTACTATCCCCTACTGATGAATGAATGCAGAGGTTAGAAATCTTGTATATTGATAATCCTGGTTAGTTATCATGAAACAGTAGACACCAATGATACACAATTATTCCCCATATGTGTTATGTGCTTATGTGTTACTTCAGGCTTCAACTCTGGTGACTGAGAGCCCTCAGAGGCACAAAAATGGCTTAATTGGGGCAAACCGAAAACCTAAAGAGACAGAGCAGTTTGAGGAGCAACCCAGGGCTTGGCAGAGATGCAGCCCTGCTGCTCCACACCACAGGGAATGGTCCTCATTTCATGAAGCACACCCAACATGGCACATCCAACATGGCACATCATCCACAAAATAGGATTTCAGCCTCTGTGAAATGAAGTTATAGGTGTTTCCTCTTCAAAACTTGTTTGCTGAGAAAAAGCACTGGTCTGGCTGGTCTTCCAGTCCCTGGGTGGCAACCGAATGCTTCTTCCCACAAGCTCCACAGGGATGGCAAAATTTCAAGGAAAAGCTTTTTCCCTAATATATTGCCTCAGTTGGCTGAAGGTACTCTCTCACTCCAAGCACAGTTTTGATTTCTCATTCTTCTCAAGTATCCATGAAAGACCAGATTTTCCTTCTGAAAGCAAGACCCTTGAACAACACAGACAGAAATACCCTCATTAATTTATATACCCATTTCTTGACATTTTTCAGCAAATCGCTTGACAAATCTCCTTGGGAAAAAAAAAAAATCTTAGAAAAAAAGAAAAAGAAAAGCAGATTTCTTGACATTTTTCAGCAAACCCTCCATTGCTGTTTCTCCATTTTGCCTGGCAGGTGCAATAGTGGTGCAGAGCATATCTATCATTGCTGACTGAAGCAACATAAAGAATATTATGTTGTTGTAAAATTACTTTTATGCTATGGTATGTTTTTTGCATTTCAAGTCAAGCATCCATATTTTAAGTAAAATTAAGTACATTCTTCTAAGGGTTGCACCAAGGGCATTTTTTTAAGCAATTTACAGACAATTCCATCTTTGATTCCAGATAAGCACTTTTCTTCTTTCTTGAAATGCTTAACTAAAAGGATGAGTTATACTAGCCACTTAACTCAGTGCTGTTCTTTATCTGGCTCCTACTTTTGTGTTAGATCAATACTGAATGCCGCGAGACAAAAGGAAGATAATCAGATTGTTATTTTGCATTAGTTGGCCTACATGATAATGCCATTCAACTGCATTTAGGAAAATCTTTTTGCTTTTATGCATTACAACTCTGCACATAAATTAGTACTGGCTCCCTCGACAGAGAGCTCCCTATAAACACTTACACAGCTCTGTTGTAAAGACACATTGTTCTTTAAAATTTTACCCTGGAGTAACAACTTACTAATGGACAATATTTAAGCTACTTCTATACTTAGATGATGTCTGTCTTCTTCCAAACACCTCCCTGTGAGTGTATACATAGGACATCCCTGAAGAAAACCTGGCGCTTAAACATATGCCTGTAGGGTCATTTTACATGCTTCAGGGTTTCATAGCTGGCCTCCAGCTGATGCCCCGAAGGACTTGGGTCTCCTGTAGACACCATACCATACGTGCCAACCAAAGAACTATTTCAGCTACTCAGGGCTATCTTAACTGACACTGAATACCCAGGGCCAGGCAGCTCAGTCCCATCCCCCCTCTTTGATGGCCAGCTCTCCAGGAACAGGGAACACCTTTCTCGCTTCATGTGCACGTTACTGTGGAGAGCTGTATCTAACTTGAATGGCATGTACATGTGTTTCTACAATAAGGCACACTAACCAGCGAGTCATATTTAAATTAAGACAGCTATCAGTATAATGTTATTATTACATACGTTATATTACATATGTATTGATATATAATATTGATATATGTTATATTACATACATATTGATAGATAATGAACATCAGCGTTCCTTAAACCCATATGTGTGAAGACACAGCCAGACTTTGGACTGGAGGAGGCAGAGAAGGAAAAATAATGTATTGTAGCTTGCTAGTATTTTTGGTCTCACCATTGCTCTTCAATACAACCTTCATAAATCACTTTCCTGTATATATACATATTTTCCTTGCTGTTTAGCATCTAAATTCAACTGTCTATTTTGGAAGGCTCTTGTGGACAGAAGCAGTTTCTGATTTGGGCTAAACAATAACAGTAGCCTGAAAAAATGTGAGGGAACTCCTCCAAAACCTCAAAATTTTCATGTGGCTCTCCAGAAAGTCATAAATTGTCATGGTGAAAACTGATCCCAAAGTCACTGACAGTTGGCAACTTCCAGAATGTTCACAATGAACTAAATTTGAGGCTCTGTTATGAAACCCTATCTAAAAAAATCAAAAAAAACACAAACAAGAATCCAGAGCCTTAAGTTCATTTTGTATCAGATTAAATTAAAGTATCTCAGTAATTAAAGACATGAAACACAATGACTAATGACAGCCTTCCACAGAGCAGCATGAGGATGACAATGGTGCAAGCTACCTCTCTTCTCCATGAGCAGATCAGCCTGGGACAAAAAAAAATGCAGTTTGGTGACCTAGACGCTAATTCTACTACAAACTCCTTGTGGAAAGCTAATGCATTATTTACATATATTCAAATGCTGTGGGGATTTGTGCGCGCACAGTTTCCCTGTGCTGCTCGCTCAGCCTGTCTATGCTACTCATGCATAAGCAGATATTACTGAGCACAGTTTTGCAGTATCTGTTGAGGCTGTAAATGCAGGCATCTTTCTAATTAATATCTTATCAAAGATTATGCATATGTCACTCTTAATCAGCTTAAGAAGTGTGCCTTCAATTTTGCCTTCCTGGTCAGCTATCAGGGTTATCATAGGACTGCCCAAACCCATGACCATTACAGCCATGGCTATATTAGGTGCTTCTACGCAAACTCTGTTGCTGTTGATAATTTTTGCTGCTAGTGATGGAATACTGCACCATCTGACTTTCACTGCATATACTGATACAGTACTTGGCAGCAGAGAGAGTTTCTCCTTTTCCAAAACTAACCTACATTAATTTCTTACCACAGAAGAGCAAAATTCAGATCAATGCACAGGTGCTCATTTTTTTAAATTTCTCTTAGACTTCCTTTACTTCCCAAATTAACTAATTAATTTACTGTACACCAAAAATTAGACCAAGAATCTTCAACTTACACCAAACTGACCGAGACAACACATGGCAGCATGGGGTTGCAGCGTGATGTGGTGGGCTGGCTGAAGATGCAGCCGGAGCGGGCACACCAGCAATTGCTCCTGTCATAAACATACTTGTGCCATCCTGAGTAGCCAGATGAAGGGAAAAATTAGACCAAGTTCATCCAATACTGATGTTAATTCCTCAGTGGAGGTGAGAAATTAGGTCATTTTTAGAAGAGGAATTCTAAGCGCTGTTTCTAGCTTTTTAAGTCTCCCATTTCCGACAAGAAACTGGCCAACAATATCTTCGGGGCTTCCATGGGATTGAATCTAAAGAAAACATTTTTCGCTCCAAGAAAAATCCCCAGAGAGGCCCCCATGAGATGACTGTATTTGAGAACCCTGTGAGGCAATCACAAGAGTTTTAGAAGTCAGATTCAGAAACTTTTGTCAGTCCCAGACAGAGGAAGGAAAACATCAGTGTTCTAACACTTTGTAAAGCACTACAATTTTATGGTATTTTGAATTTGTTTTGCATCTTTAATGTCAAAACTAGCTGCTTCTCACACTGCACGTTAGGTGTTTCATTACCATTTCCAGTAAAAGAAACTTCAATAAGACTGTCTTTTTTAAAAAAGTATTTGGCATTTTCAAAGGTCCAGAGGGTTTTTTGCCTGCAGCCGTTCTCCTTTTCTGGAAAGGCCTGCAAACCTTCTGCTACCCACCTGCTTAATCCTACAAACTGTAACAAATTAGAGGGATGGAAAGAAAATGAATATTTATTTGTTCACTCTTAAAATGTCTCAATATCCCCCACTGCTTTAAATTGGGAGGAAGACTGTTAAGTTTAACTTACAAAAACAGCTTTGAGAGTTCTTATTCCTTATAGAGCAAAAAGTTTTACAGCATTTTAATCTCTAAGCCATCAAAAATGTAAAGTTTACAGACTACCTTTAAAGTCTCACCGGAATAATCCATGTCAAAACAAATGCTGGTTTTCTGCCATGTGATTTTCTCCACGTACCTATATTTTCATCATACTTTATCCTTCTTCCAGGTCAACAGATAAGTTTAAGTTTTTGGAGTCACATTATTCTGGAACATAGCAGTGAGAAGCACATGGGGAAACACTTATGAAGTAAATGCTCATCAGTCTTCCCTAAGCTTGTATCAATTTAAAGACTAGAATAGAAGGCAATATCAGACCTTTCAGTGGGGTCATGTACAGTGTTCTAGAGTCAGGACAAATTCTGTTGCATTTAATTCCTACGTGTAAGACTCTATATTAACGAATTCGTCACCAAATAATTCTCCATCTGTTGGAGATTTTTTCCCAAGAA
This sequence comes from Psittacus erithacus, assembly GCA_009867235.2. Lineage (NCBI taxonomy): Eukaryota > Metazoa > Chordata > Aves > Psittaciformes > Psittacidae > Psittacus > Psittacus erithacus. The sequence continues at coordinate 3,502 of WYDI02018885.1, read as the reverse complement.
TTGGTTAAATTATTCTTAAATGTGACCTGAAATTATTCTGAAATAATAAAATTTTCTGAAGTCTTCACTTGGTTACCAAAACTAGCTGTTACTGATCATCAGCTTTACTGTACAACCTCAATATGATTATTAGCATGTGAAATTTGACCTCAGTTCAATGCAGAGCTTGCAAATTATGAGGGCATATGGTTATACAAAGCACGAATATTTCTACTTAAAGATCCATTTGTGCTGTGGAGAAAAAGAATATTTGCAGTTCTAAAGGTAAGATTAAATGCAAAATATATAAATACTCAGACAATATTTTTCATTAAAACCTGTCTTAAACTCCTCCCCCCCTCAACTGCCCTCCCTCTCCCCTAAATATCTATAAATGTAGATAAGTTGAGAAATACTTCTAATTCTTTGGACCTTCATGAGCCTCAGATGAGCCAAACCAGCAATTTTTCTTTCAAGAGCTGCTCCTTGGAATAATGTGCTTGGTAGAAGGCAGTGGAATAATACTGCTCACACGTGGTGTAAAAGCTTGCATAATTTTTTAAATTTTTTATATTTTTTTGGCATATGCCCTGTCAAGAGAAGGAAGCCACATGCTGACTCTGACTGTTCCATCGCGTTAGCTACGCTTTGTCATACCACAGCCAACAACCATGAATCTCAAAAGCTTTTCATCCACAGAGAAGATGGTCTTGCTATAAAATGCTACGGCTCCTTCTGGAAAATGTACAGATTGTATCAATTAAGTGTATTTTTACATTGTTAATTTATAGGGAATTTTATATTGTAACATCTGGGTAAAAATGTTAAAAGGAAGGAAAAAGAAAGAAAGTCTATTGCCACATTAGAGAGAAGTCTCATAACAATTTCTGCTATATGACCTCTTGAGCTGAAGGAGGAGTTTTCACTTCTGAAGATATTTTATTCAGAAACAACAAAAAGCCAAAAACATAAGCCACAGCTCTTATACCAGCTTTGATATGACCTCTGTTTTTCAGGCTAATTTAGGCTTCTGTAAGACTGTCTAGAATTAGCATTGCAGAAAATTTAAATAACCCAAAGCATCAAGGAAACAGCTTCTGGGTCTCAAAGAAACATCTGATGTAGAAATTTTATTTTGCTTATAGGTTGGCAAACTTAATTAAAGGATTTAGGATATAGTGACAGATTTGGACACTAACACATATCTAAGAAACAGTCTGGCTTCAAAGTACCACACAGAAGCTTCTATTTATAAATACTTAAGTATTAATACAAAAATGAGTAAAACTCCTTCCTTTTACTCCCTAAGGAATTTCTCTGGAACAAACTAGATGATTTCCAGAGGTCCCTTCCACCTCTAACAATTCTGTGATTTTGTGTTTAAATCTAGCAACTTAATTCTTACAGATATGGAAGGATTTGATATAAACACCTGTTTTAGAAAGGCATCTGAAAAATTCTGGTTTAGCAGCAGATGATATGATGCGCAAAACCAGTGGGTCCTTCCCAGAACTTGTGGCTACACCTTCAACTCTGCCTCATCAGTATCCCAGACGGCCTTTTCCAGCTGTGTTAAGAAACATCCTCAGGGTCCAAGAGTCCATGGCATGGGTCCAGCTTTATCATTCCCTGTTCGCTCAAACACTGTGTCTAGCATTGCACTTTTAGCTTCAGGTATAAATGCCTTTTCCAACTCTCTCAAAAGACCTATCTTGGGTCCCTTCCAGCCCTAGTTGATCTCCACAGGATAGGTAAATCTCATCAGCTGCTCTTTAAGGAGCTGAAGGTCTTGATCGCTCATGGGAATTACCCTCCTCCTTACACACCTCACTAGCTGCCTGTTCCACTGGCTGACAGACCTGGCTGCCCCCACAAATCTAGAGAAGCAAGATCTTCTTTCTTCCCCTCTCTGTGCTGGTCCTTCATTTTCATAGTCACTCTTAATTATAGCAAGAGTGCCTGATCTTCTTTTTAACCAATAATACCTTCATAAAAATGACTGCCGCAGTACCATATGTCTGTTAGGTCACTGATTACTAAAACGTTACTAGATCAGAAACCTAAAGTGAATCTCACAGTAATTAAATAAAATTTAGAAGCTGGCATTAGAATTGACATAATCTTTGGCAGGCTACTAGTCTTAATTGTCCAAGAGTCACCTACTCAAATTAAGGAGAAGATCAGGGGGAGTTGCCTACAACCACACTAAACCATAAAGTTACCCATTATTTTGTGTGAATTTAATGTGTTCCAGCATTTTAGCCTTTCTCCCATAGTAGAAGCCATCTAAGCTTGCCCTCACTGTAGAAACTGACACTGCAACCACACGTTTTCAAATCAAGTTGTTTTGAAATGAAGTAACAAGGAGCACAAACCCATTAGCGAGAGGCAGTCCCGTTTCAGCAGCTGACAGTCATCACGTCAGCTGAGCCGGTGTAATGTTCTTTGTGTTCCCACCCCGCCCTGCTTAACTGAGTATACGAGAGGGTAAAGAAGTTGCTCCGAAGCATGTCCTCCTTCCCAGTATGGCTGCATGAGCCACTGTGCAGCAAAAAGGCAAAACAAAGCACCTGCAGGCTTGCTACTGAAACCTGAGAAAAATCCAGACATACTTGAACTTCCCTTTGAAACATGAACTTCTGAGCATACACATAACAAAACTGTTATTACCCTGGTCATTACTTGTTATTTATCAATTACACTCAGCATCTGCAGCAGATTTCAACAATTATTCTAGTTTTACTATTTGATTCCATCCACATTTCAACAGCAAGCTACTACAACATGTATTATGCATGGTGTATATTCCTCCAGCATGTTCAGTATTCTACAAAGAAATGATGTATCCAGTAAGCCCTAGAGTGAGCCTCAAGAAAGTCGTACTATCAAGCTGTCTAATAAGATCATTTGATGCATGTTGATTACGCTCAACTAAACCAGCTTTCATTTGATCAGGCAACTTGGATCATATCTTGCCTTCAGGGAAAGCAGGACAAAATCTTTGTAAGTTGCCACTAAATATAAAGCTACATTATTAAGAAACATAACTCAAACTCCAGCAGAACCACAGCAAGACAGATTTTTTAGCTGTATCGCATTTATTGCTGAAAGACAAGCAAATCAATCAAATGTGGTTGGACAGGGAAGATTTTCATTACATGTCTTGCTAAATTTTTTTTAATCCTCACTCTGTTCTTAACACGCACACACACACACCCCCCAAAGATCATAACTACATCAGTTTATTACTTTGGCAACACAAAGATAGTTAAAAATTATTCATACAAGTATTCCTTATTTATAGAATACACTTCCTCCAAATTTTACGTCATTCTATCTCTTTAGGAAAGGTGAATAAAAATAACATAAATCTTGGCTGACATACTGTCATGGGTTCAGCAGTAGCAGTCATTTTTTCTCCTTCTTAGTGGCTGGTGCAGCGTTGCGTTTCTAACTTTCAGCCTGAGAACAGTACTGATAATACCAATGTTTGTAGCTACTGCTTAGAATGTTTACAATTGGT
>WYDI02018884.1:0-23337 GCA_009867235.2 Psittacus erithacus | reverse complement strand
CCGAAAGTCATAAACACAGCACTGCACCAGTCACTACGAAGGATAAAAATGACTGCTACTGCTGAACCCAGGACATAGTGATAGGTGATAAAGAAGACAAGATGCCTTTCCCAAAGCATTTTTCAGCCCGTTTTACTCTATATTGCTGTGCTTACATTTCTTACGCTACTAATGAAATAACTTTTCTGAAGAATCTTTTTGTGACATTGCTGAACAACTAGGCTATTATCCTAAAAATGCTCGGATCAATTAAGAGTGTTCATTTGCTTATATAAACAGAAACGCTACCTTTTTTTCCTCTTGATTACATTTAAGTTAGTAGAATTTCAGCGACTCACAGTCTCAAAAATGTAAGGAATGCAATACTGGACATTTACCACATTCTTAGCATTATTAGTACAACTAATGGAATAATTTACACCAAATAATTTGTTTGACTTTTTTTTCTTCTACTTTTTTTTTTTCCTTTTCCTTTTATCATTATTATGCTAGATAAAGCTGGTCACATAAAAGTCATCAAATTATGTAACTGAATTTTATTAGGTACAGCTGAATGTTGATGATGTTTTTATTTGAACCTCTAATTATGGCTTGCCTTGTTGTCTCATATTCTAATTTTCATCACACTTGAAAACAAACAAACAAAGAAACAAAAAGTGTTGGTTTCCGATATAATCACTCCTTACAGCAACTATTTCCATCAGATGAATCAAAGTGCATCTTGGACTGTTAGTGCCCAAAATGGCATGGTACTGTAAAACTATGCTTTCGTGCCATTTCATCTGTTCAAAAGTGACAAATCATTTATTTAGACAACTTCATTGAGTTAATTAATTTGCTAAATAATGATTGTTATGAAAGTAAGAAATCATTTATTTTGGCTTGATCTAACTATCATTGCCAAAAGCAAACCTGCTCTGAAATGTCCCTTCTATTCCATTTCCTGGTTCCTTGGGGAATAATACTCTACAATTGCACTCTACTGCCAAATTATGTACAATAGTAGTTTTGTGATATGGACAAATGCCTACTAAGGACTACTTTGAGATTGTTAAGCTAATTTCACATGAAGCCCAAGCCCGATTTAAATCCAGGCCCTATGAGTATGACAAGCAAGTGTATTAACTTACAGTATTACGAAACTTGCTGCAGGGTAGGAAGATTTCAATAGCATTTTAAAAAATCCCTTTAAAATTGAAATATAAGTAATTTAAAAAACAAGAAAACTCAGCTAATAGTCTCTGTTCTTACTGAATACCACTGTGACCGGTAGGCTATAATACAGAAATGCGTTTTATCCGGTGCTACTTTTGCAGCAACTTGTGTGGTAGGTTGCTGCTTTAAAGAAGGCCTAAGTAAAATTTTGCCAGGTTCTCTGTGCCTAGCAAAGCATGTACTTTTTAGATGATTGTGCCGGACTATTAGTCTTCAGGGATCTGGTCCTGAAAAGCTCTTTGGCTGAAATTTCAGTAGGAGACTAGTCCACAGATGTCTGACCTTATTTGTCATTCATACATATTAGGTGATATGTTAAAGCAGAAATTTAACTAAGGCAGTATGCAGCCGTTCTGATTTCCCAAAATCAGATATGAGTTTGAAGACCAATGCTTATACAGTTAGTAACCTGTTAAATAGTAGGGTATACTCACCTATATGGATGCATGAGTCCCTCCTAGGGCTGCAGATGACTATCTCCGTGAAAGAGTTTCACAGTCTTGAAGCAGCTTTCTGCATTACGTCTTGGAAAAAAGCATCATGGCATTTGTTCCTTTGGATAATCTTTTTTTATTCATTAACTCTCTATTATAAAAATATGAATTATCTTCTGCATTAGTGTTTTCATACAGATCAGGAATGTTTTTTAATTCTTCAATTTGCCACACATTGGGGTGTATTGTGCAGTGTTATAAAGCTCCTGAATAAGATTAATTTAGGGGTTAAACTGGACTGGAGGATGGGCTACTGGAGAGTAGTTCATGAGTATTTAGTTGGTTCCCTAGGCTACATCCTGCCTGATGTAAAATCTACTGAAATGTTTATAGTTAGTGCACCTGTTTTGTTCTAAAGGCCAATTTCTATCAAACCATGTTGCTCACAAGCATAGGCACAGCCAAATAGAGGGGAAACCTCAGGTCTCTGCTCTAAGCTAAATATGTAAAAATCAGGCTACAGAGCCAGGATCCCTTTTTGCTGGCTGATGATTTGTTGTGGTTTGCTGATCCTACTTTCTTGGCTGAAGAGTGTTTCAGTTTCAGGAAATAACTGGAAATTCAAAAAGTATTGGAAAGTCTTTTATTTGGAGTGGTTTCTAAGCTGTCATTTAGATGCTATGTCATAAAATCATGAATTCAAATTTTCTGTGCCAGAATTGGACCTAATAAGTTGGATTTTGGCCTGCTACTACAAAGTGACAAAGCCCTGTTACTATGACTTCTTCATATTATAACATTTAAGGTACTTTTGCCTGAACCATGGAATTTAGACAAGATTTTTCTGAAATTTTCTGATCAAAGCACTTACTTAAGTAGCAAGAGCTTCTGAATCATATAACATAGTTTGCACATAATGCAATCGTTATATACAATCCATGCTAAAATATTGTTTAATAGAACACTAAGTCTTAGCTAATACTGTTCAATTCTTAATATATTTTTGGAAAGGAAAATTTGTGGTTTATCATTAATGGAAGCAATCCTAGGAAAAAGTTAGGGGTATTTTTAGCACATAGCAACAAAGTCACTGACTACTTTTTTACGGGAAGAGGTTTACTTTACCAGTCTGTTCAGCCAACAGAAAGCTCTGTAGTTATAAAAACATCTGGGAGCATTAAGGAAAGGATTTAAGGAGGGCTGGATAGAACCTGTAAAGAGTTTTGATTTATGTATTTATTTATTCATGATGTCACTAAGGCAACAGTAGCAAGTTTTTAACCGGCTTTTCTTTAGGTTTTAAATGTCTATATAGTTTGGATATGTAATCAGAAAGATTCCTCAGCAGATAGGAAAAAAGATGTACTTTAAAGAAAAAATAGTTTAAAAAAAAATAGAATGGGTGAAATGATACTGTCTTAAGAAATTTCTGATGAGAGTGGATATGTGTGCCATGCTCACTACTTTATTCCTTGCATTTATTTTCTGTGTGAAGACACAGTGGCTAATATTAAGCACTGAGAATAGAGACTTAAGAAAGGAAAATTTTCAAAAATGCCCGATATGGTTAATGGAGGAAGAAAATATGTCCCTTGCAGAGGTTATTCAGCTCTCTACGAACTCCTTTTGGTCTCTACTGATCGCAGAAGGAATGCTAAATTCATTGCTTTAATTAGAAGCCTAAAACTAAACAAGGCTATTGAGTTTGGGGGATTGTTCTGGATAATTTGCCAGGGTAATCCTTGGAGGCTTCAATATTTCACTAATATAATACTTGGTTTGGTTAAGGAAGAGTATTTAAACGTAAGAGATTCCAGAAAAGAAGTTTCTTTTGTTCAGTAGGAACCAAGTCTTCCTGTTAGTAGAAGTACTTTTCTTTCTGTATGTTGCATCTATACATTCATAAAAAATTTGATGTCTACTCATTTTGCATGCATTTAATCTTTCTTTGATGCTACTACTCAGAAACAATTTTTCTCTTTTTTTTCTTGCCTTTATTATTTATAATTAGTTAAAAAAGCCCAAGATATTAATGAATGAAAATCTACTTTTTTCCAGACAGTTTAAATACTCAAACTCTTTACCTTATTTCATGTATTCAAAGGGATATTCTGACTATGAGGGACTATATATTGAAATAGAATTTTGTATAGGAAATAAATTACAGAAGATCTTCCACAGACAAATCTGAAGAATTTCACATTATAGTAAATCAATTTTATTTTAAAACTTATCACCTATCTCATTTTAATTTATTGTCTCAGTAATGAGGGGAAGAAAAAAAGCTTTAATAGAAAAACATTATTTTGGAAAACTTTGTAAATGCTTAGTTACTTTTTACTATTCAGTGTTCTAATACATATTGTAAACTAGAATGTTTTACACAGACAAAAAGCTGTATTAAAGAACTATGTTGCATACAAAGATACTTTGCAAGAGTTAGACCCTGAAATACTAAATGCACTACCAATTATAGACAGTTGAATTCTGATTCACAATATTTCAGACCTAATTGAAGTGCTCACATGGTATTTAGACTGACAACTTCAATTTCACTTCTTACTCTTGATTCCTACTAGTTGGCCATGGCAACATGCAATAGTTCATGAAAGGATATCAGGGTTGTCAAAGCTACAGTCTCCATTTTTTAAAAAACAAAGGAAAGAGCAGTATTTTGCAAAAGCTTATACTATATTGTAATTATTTGCATTGCAAATATTATTTTAAGCTCACTTTTATTTAATCATAGTGAATGAACTTTGATTATATTAATGCTCATGAACATGGAGTACGATGCCCATCTTTCACTATTAAATTTGACATATAATATTCAAAAATTGTGAAACATTTGTATCATAAAAAAGCAAATAAAACCACACACTCAAAGAGCTCTGCCTGGACTTTAACCCAATACATATGTTCCAAGATTATATACCCTGTGTATCTACACAGCTATTAACAAATAATCAAAAAGTTAAATGGCAAAAATGAAACCTTTTTCAGAATTTCTGTGATTCTCAAAAGTCTTATCTTTATAGTGCTTTAACCTTGCTTTATTTTCACAGGTGCTGGATACTCAGTATTTTTTACTTTACTGGATTCCCAGTTTCCCAAGTGTCATAGTTTAAGCCCAGCTGGTAACTCAGAACCACGCAGCCACTCGCTCACTTACCCTCCCCTTCCTCCTCCCTCTCCCAGAGAGATGGGGAGGAGAACTGAAAGAATGTAACTCCCACGGGTTGAGATAAGAACAGTCCAGTGACTAAGGTATAACACAAACCACTGCTGCTACCACCAATAATAATAATAATGACAAGGGAAATAACCAGGGAAGAGAACACAACTGCTCACCACCTGCCGACCGATACCCAGCCTGACTGAGCAGTGACCTAAACCTTCCGGGTAACTGCCCCCAGTTTATATAGTGGGCATGATGTGCTGTGGTATGGAATACTTCTTTGGTTAGTTTGGGTCAGGTGTCCTGTCTCTGCTTCCTCCTGGCTTTCCCTCCTCCCAGGGCAGAGCACGAAGCTCAGAAAGTCCTTGGTCAGTCTAAACATTCTAAGCAGCAGCTAGAAACATCAGTGTTATCAGTGCTGTTCTGAGGTTGGAAGTCAGAAACACAGCACTGCATGAGCTACTAAGAAGGAGAAAAATGACTGCTACTGCTGAACCCAAGACACTGAACGGTGCATGTGTATTGTAAATAATGAAAACAACTAAGGAATATATCAGGTATCAAGCCTTATAAATTCAGCGGCTGTAAACCAAAATATGATTTATTAAACATTTGTTGTTACTCACTAACATTCTTTTTGAGATCAAAGGTGTTTTAATGAGTTGGAGCAGTATAAACCAGCTCAGGTATTTTGATACTGATGCTGAAGCGTGGAGAAGAATTTGAAACTCCAGAAAGTCACACAAGTCATCAGCTGAAAGAAAAAGTAGCAAGTTATTTTAGAATGAAGCAGTCCAGTATTTTATCTCCACTTTTTACAAAAACAACGATAACAATAATAACAACAACAACAGAGAAGAAAGAAAACTATGAAATGACATTAAACTACTAAAGATTTTCTTGTCATTGTTATTTCAAGTTCACTTTCTGGAAGGGAAACTATTCCTGAGAGAAAAATCTGTTTACAAACATGGTAATTGCCATTCACTGCCACGTAGCCATCACCAGGTGTGTTTTGAACTTTAGTATGCCCACTGCACAATATATATTTATAAATTCAGCTTCCTTCCAAGTAAAAGGCACCTGTAATTCAGGTGGGGAGAAATGGTGATTCAGTAATCCTACTTTTGTGGAAGGAATACATAAATCTTAATCTGAGTCATAATTCATAAATATTAATCTCTTTTCTTTGCATAGGAAGAATACCGAATCTCAGTTTTAACTTAACTACATAAAAAACAGATGGGATATAAAACTTATGAAACTGTTGATTTAGAGATGATTTCACATCAGATGGCATCTGTTTGGGTTTTTTTTCTGAAATTCTTTTTTCATGACCAAAATAATTCTGAAATAATGCCTCAAAAATTGAATACAGCACTTTGAAAAAAATTTAATTCCTTTTAGTGAATTACTTAACTACTTGTTTGTATGAATTAACTCCAGATACAATGGTTCTGGTTTCCTACACATATACTATAAATTTACCTTTAAAATAATGTTATAATAATCAATTACTCTACTTCTGCTAAAAAAAAAACTTCGTTTATTTATAAATAATATCTCATTAAATCCATGACATAATTTATGTCTTTCCAAACAGAGGTTGTAATACTTTGAATAAAATACTTTTAAAAGCCTAAAGACAAGAGGAAGGAAACAGACCAACTTTCTCAGGTTTACTGGATTTCTCATTTCTTGAGCAAGAAGTTCAACAGCTTTTAAAATCCTAGCTGTTACTGTCCAACTCCCTCCTACTTATACAATAGAAATTTTAACTTTTACTTAAAAAAAAAATAAAATAATTCTTGGCTACCCCCTAATGATTCTGAAGGACAGCCGAAAGTTATAATTTTTTTTTTTTTCCTTCCAGTATCAGGAAAGCTGAATGCAAAAAAGTGGGAAATGTTTCACATTAATTTTATAGTTCTTCCTAAATTCCAATTGCTGCTGTATTTTCTCTAATGCCATAAAATTGAGTTATAAGACAATGAGTTATAAGGTAATGCAGATGAAGACTTGTTTGTTTCATCTGTCCAGGCTGTTATCTTGACATTTGAGGGAAATAATGAATTTGAAGATGTATCATTGTATTCCACTCAGAAGCTTTTGATCACTAGCAGATTTTAAGCACTAAAAGGGTTTTCATTTGGGCATTTTAGGTTAAAAAAAGGATGAGGCAACTAGACGGAACGAATTTTATGACAAGTGTTTTTCCCGGATTCTCTTGACTGAATGTCAACTATTGTGCAGCTTACTTGGAATGAATCAGAAGTACACCAACTGCCTATAACTGGCTTATTGACAGATATATTAATCTTTGACCTTCTGCAGGTCATAGAAGCCCTGACAGGGATTCTTTTTTTTGACTACAGACAGGCCCCATTAACATTTCATGTGAGCTATAATGTGCCCTTCACAACCAACTTTAAATAATCAATATTTAAAAACAAGTACAGTTATATGAGTAGGTTTTGGATCACAGTTTGGAATCTGTTATTATGAACTATAAGATTTAGGATGATGAAGTACGTAGAGATGCAAAAATTTCTTAAAGACTAAATAGTAAAGAGTACAGGGTACTTTTACAATGGATTAAAATTGTTTGATTTAATGGCTGTAATTCAACAAAACACTTCTTAGTGCAGCCAGATGCAAGGAGGACATCAGTAGATTGAGACTTCAAGCTAATTGTTTCCCTCAGTCAAAGCTAATAATGCAATCCTATGACAAAAAGACTCATTCACATATAAGGACTAATTTGATTCTGTATTCTATGTTAGTAAGATAACTTTTAGAATTCTGTTTTCACTGGTCATACCCACACTTACACTACTCAAGAGGCTGGAAATCCAACAGATTTACAGAACTCAATTTATTAATCTTTATGAAGAAATGAGTGAACAGTGAGTGGAAAGACAAAAAAGAAAAGGAAGAAAACTTGCTTTTGGGTGGGTAGTCTAGTCTTCATATCAGTGACATAAAAAGAACCAATGACTTAAATATTGCAGTGTTCAGTGCTGTGGCAAATATAGTTTGCATGCTCAACTTCAGCAGTGAAAAACACAATGCAGTTAGGAAAGGAGGAAACCCATTAGCCCTGCAATGGGTTTAAAATAGCCAGTTTATGGGGTGCTTAATCAAGACAATAGGAAATACCAAATATTGGTTTGTATCTGCTACTCTTTGTTGCATGAATGTAAATAATTGCCTTAGAGGTACAGCAAAGTACCTCTGTGAAGCTAGAATGCAGAGCCTGAAGCTTTTTTCATGAAATACTTTTGCATGTTTACATAATGGTATAACAATTATCCAGAAGGATTGTGTTTTAGGCCATCGTCAGACTGCGGAGGTTTAAAATTCACAGCTCTCACATCTTGGTGTTATCCTTAGCCATCATATCTGAAGTACAAGCAGCACTCCTTCTGCATTTTACTTTAGACAAGCAATGGCTAACAAAGATAGAAACAGCCAAGAAAAAACAAACTGCCTGCTCTCCTCTGAACTGAATGCTCTAGCCATCATTTGTAAACAGGGCTACATCTTACTCAAAAAAACTTCTAGATCACATCTATATCCCCACTCTGCTTTGCAAAAAGATGAGAGGAGAACTACAATATTCCAACTCTGTTAGGCTTGATTTGAGCACAGCTGCTTATTTTGTCTATACAAAGCTGCTAAGTATAACAATGCCAGTGTTTTGCGTCCCAAACTGATTATTGCTATTTCAGAAGCAGCTCTTAGCCTACTGCATACATACAGTTACCTGAATTAGGAACATTTGGCCAGAAACCCTTAGACCTCTACAGAATCTCAAATGCTTCAGTGTGTTTGGCAGGATTTCCCTGCAGTGCTCTTTTCATTTAAAGGCTCATAATTCCACCTCAAAGGTACTTTATTCTCCTTCAAGCCTTTGGGAAAATGGGGCTTTATAAACTTTTGCCTGATCTTTTTTAGGAGAAATTCTACAGCCATGTGTATAAGAAGCATCTTTGCATGGCTATAATTGTCCCTTTATTGCATTTGAGCTTGTGCATTTGTGAATCCTTCCATTCGTCCCATAACTTCATAGTGCTTAGAGATAACATGCTTTGTTGCATCACTCTTAAAATGTTCATTAAACTACAACTTTGCATTCAAAAAACTATCATCTCCTTTAATCTGTACACTGCTATTGCATAAATACATGGCCTCTTTCTTGTTCTTTGCTAGTAGCTCACAATGTAGTCTCCTGAGCACTGACATGTTTCTGTTGATTAAAAACTGGGAGTCCAAATATATAGGTGTCTGGCTGAAAAGCAACAGCGAGACTGGATGATGGTCTTCTCATATTTAATCACAGAATAAGACTACTAGCTGTGCTTTTTCCCATCTGTTTTACCCGAAAGAATTAAAAAAGAAAGTATTCCTTGTAGCTCCAGGTGTTTGCAAAGCACCCACTGAACACAGATGGCAGAAGGCCTGCCTGTCAATGTCTGTCTAGTTTCCTTTGCCAAGCAAACTAGAAGTTTAGCTAAAACTGTATTGTTTGTTTTGCTTTTTTTTCTTTTTTTTTTAATTTTTCTCCAACTCTGCCCACAAAAGATAGGACATTTGCTTTACTGTATCTGATTTGTAAAGTGTAGACTGTTCCTGATGCATGGTAGAAATAAAAGTCTTGAAGGAGATGTTCTTCTCTTTCTCGTTAAAAATTCTCAGGGTTAAAGTGCCTCAGAATTGGCACCAAATTTTTTCAGGAATTTCACTTCTGTCACTAATGTCCTCAGAATTTAATAGACATTTGGGGGAAGACAGAATTTCTAGAAATGGAAATGACCATCAAAGTCACTAAATCCTGTTTCTATTATTACTAGAAAGCAATTTATATAATGCCTTCATAAATTCATATACTAATAAACTGAGCTGATTGCTCAAGGACTTTTTTGATATTTCTCTGAAATAGTTCTGTTCACTTGGCTGCCAAATTGTTAATATCCCTAGTACATTAATTTAGCATCACATAAAAATTCAGAGGCTTACTTTGCTTCCTTTCTGTGAATTCTGCTTAATCACACTGCATTTGTATTGCCCCGTGGTTCCAAAGACTTATCTATTTCCTCTAATATTTTGCGAGAAGAAGGTAAAACTGAGGGTTGTTTAAGCTTCTTACCGATGATGGTATTCTTCCTGTGAACAGGATTGCTGCGTCCTTAACTTTTCTCTTATTGAAGATCAGACTAGTGAAATAAATTAAAACAGAAACTACATGCACTGAAAATCCACGCAACATTTTGAGATGCACACTTGGTTTGGTAGACTACAGAAACTTTGGATGGCTCTTCACACATATTCATGTGTGTACAGCAAGTTTTAACTTGGCTTATTGACTTCATCTAAGGCAATTTTAGGATAGGTATGGCTTGTTGTCATCCTCACACAGCCTAAGACGTATTTGTTTCACAGGCAAATATTCAGCACATATGTTATAGGTCTCAGCCAATGTAGCTGCTGGCTAGCAGAGGTCAGCTTTCCTGTCAGCTCTCAGGCTCCTTCTTGTCCAATATTCTTTTGATATATTGCTTAGGGAATGTTAATCAGAAATATACAGTCTTCATAGTGGTAACCAGATTACAAGAAGCAAATGTGTCTGTTGTTTGAGTGATTATATTTTTTTCCCCATGATTGACTACATGAATGCACAGATATTTGGGGGCTGAGTAGAAAGCAAACTTGGAACTGGATAGAGTAGGATAAATTATTCTACTAGGTTAAAATATGCCTATGGACAGACTCTTTCATTGGAAGCTAAAAAAGATGTCAGCTGATGTGATGAAGAAGTCCTACCACTGGGTCCTAGAGACTGACAGAATAGCTGGAGAATAAAGGGGATTGATGTCATCTGCATAAATAACAAAAGACAAGAAGATAAATAGGGTGTTCCAAAACACATCATTGAAAGGAATTAGAAATACAAATTAAAGGAGAGACCACATGTTGGATTAAAAACTTGTTTCAATTATGCTAGTTAAAAACGTGCATGATTTAGTTTTTCCACCCAGTCAAGCCTCCAAAGAGCCCTCTACTGCAGAATGTCACGTTTTTCTCACACAGATATTCTGGTCTGTAAAAAATGCTTAGTTTATCATGAAACAAAGCTTTCCTTGTGCTACGTATCCTCTACAAGGACAAAGTTTGGACTATAGGTTAAAAATGATCAGTGATCAGTAGCTTGGCACACTGTCCTGATATATGCAACATACTGCTTACTTGGCAGTACATCTGCTGCTGAAAGGAGACAGTTTTACATTCTGCCTGAGGTCATGTTTGCGGGAGTAACTTTTACTAAAACCTACTATCCTACCTGCCTTTAGTTCTGTCTTTATTATCAGTAGTTTTGTTGCATTCGGCCAAACCTTGAGCTGAGGTCAGATGTCCTCATTTCAACTAAGGTCATTGAAACTATGCTATTTTAAACTGGATGTGACAGTCAAGTTCTTCTGGTCTGTAAGGTCTAGATGCTTATCAGCTTCTTCTAATGTTTGCTCAAAACTGAAGAAGGGATGCATCCTGTAATTAATCTGCACATAGGTTCATTTGTCCTCTCATTGACAAGACTATTTACAGTCATGATCATTGTGCACATTGGTAAACTATATGGACAGTGTAGGATCAATTTTTCTACATATAACAGAAGAAGAGAAGGTAATTTATGGTTTAAAAAGATGAAACTGCTCAATTTTCAGAGCTTACCAATAGAACTGTAATTATCCAATTTAATATTAGAAACAATTAAAGTTATAATTGTTTTTGAAAGCCACAATTTATAGGTGGATTTGACTAGAGATTTTGTAAAGATTTAGAAATACTGAGTAACAAAAATATATTTCCCCTTGCCCTTCCGCAACTAAATAAAAACATTTAAATGGAATTAGGGTGATGTCATACTGCAATTTATATTTCAAGCTAAAATATACACAGGATTAGTATTCTGAAAGCAAAATGAATCATAATTGTCTGAGAGTGCCTTACCACTCGTAGGTATCTTTCCTTCTCACAAAAAATACAGTGCTCTTTATTCATTTTACACAGACTTTCCATATAACCTCTGCTTAAATTAAAACCCCATGTTGTCTTTCTCATAGGCACCATTTTCATCCTTTGCTCTATATCATACCTGCTGTCTTGAAGCTAAGATATTGAAAAGGATAAATTTGGCTTGATAGCACTATGTATAATGATGCTACTGTGTGTTGCTAGGATACCATTTGGTGGTCAACTGTCTCTAGTACAGCTGCTATTACTTGCCAAGCTGACAGACATATTAGTTTTTCTCCCCCTTAATGCTTGGGCTACAGAAAGTTTTCCTGCATTTTATTCCATTTTGAGTTTTGGGGGGAGGTAAGCTTAGAGAGAGGCATGGGAGAGGGAGCGAGATTATTTTTATTCTATTCTATTCTATTCTCTTCTCTTCTATTCTATTCTCCCTTTACTTTTTTGTTAATTTTATGTTTAAGTTTTTTCATTCAATATAAGTAACAAATATGTTATCCTAAGTTTAAAGGTAAATACATTCCAGTCTTCATAAGTTTCATAATTTTTAACACAAGTTATTACAAGATCTAATCTAATGTCCTTTACAGCCAGTAAGAGTCTTTCATTGATTTATTATGACTCTGATAGCACCCCTTGGCTTTCTCCCTGAGGATTCTGAGGGCTAAAGCAAGAGATGCAACAAGGTGAGTTACATAGCCATGTGCACTAGCTGGTGGGGTCTAAAAGTTTGTTTTCTCTGGGGATGCACACAGAGGGTAGGTGTAAGAAATTCACACTTGACTTAAGAAAAATTGCTTTTTCCACAGGAACAAATAATATTTGGTTTTCTTTTGATGGAATTGTTTATGATTCATTGACTTTAGGTGTCAATTCCTAAGTGCTGACCACTTCTAGAAATTAGTCAGCTTGACTGAGCGACAAAATATGAGTTTGCTACCTGAAAGTAAGATGTCTTTCCTTAAAAACAAACAAGCAAGCAAACAAAAAAACACCTTTCCCTACTTGTAGCTTGATTTTTCTTCCTGATTCCCGCTCTTGCTTCTATTCACAAACTCAAGGTAATGGTGCACAATTATGGAAACACAAAGAAGTTAACAGAAGACTTGAACCTCGATCTTCATGTATTTAAGACGTGAAGAACCCTGACTGCAGTATGTCTTTCTCCTTTTGGAAGAGAAGAAAAATCACATAATGCTCTCTAGTAACTTACATTGCTTTTCTGATTTGATTTAAATCAATGTGAGTTGTCAGTGAATTTCAGGACCTGAACATCCTGTCTCAAAAGCAGTAACAAGAATTTAGGGAACAAGTATTTGCATGTGAAGAATATTTCTTCATGTAATATCTGTCCAGCACAGTGAAAAGTATGCGCACAGCACACAAGTCTAACTGCTCCCTTATACAAGGATGTCATTATTAAACCTTCTGTAAAGGATATTACTTGTGGTGGGGATATATCTTAACAATGGCTGTGGTAGTGACTTTATGTACTTGACCTTAATCAATACAGAAGAAGGAAGAGCCCTACTATGTGGTTTGCCTCACTTGTTTTAGGCATCTGACTGTAGAATGAGCTTCACTGGACATGCTTCTTTTGAAAGATTTTAAGAAGAGCCTGAGGTTACAGACAACTAAATTTAGTCAGATTAATATTAATCTTTCTTGTAGATTAGTTTCATCTAACTTCAGCACCTAAACTAGTGATATCTGGTCCTCTCTGTAATCAGACGAAAGAGAAAATTGCCTTCATAGAAGAGTTTGCAATCACTGTTCTAGATGTGTCTCAAAAAGAGAAGAAACTCCCTTTAGAGATGCCTAGCTTTCATTTCCCTGTAGAAAACTGATATTGCAGTTTAGACTGAGCATCAGACTTTCAGAAGCCTAAGGTCAGATGATATGAATACCTTCAAGAGATATTTATTTTTTTTACAGAGCATCATATCCTGCATACAATAAAAGTAATGAGCCACGTGCAAATACTGGTAAATTTTACAGAGGACACATGGTATTCGGGATAGCAGATGGACGTCAGGTAACAGCTGATTAGGAAGTTACTCCCTAGTGTGTTCAAATATATCTGTACAGAAGGTGTACAAATAATATTGCAGCACACATGTGAACTCACTGAAAAATTCTGGCCACATGCAATGCTGCTGGCCAGTCTCTGGCATGTCTCTCTCCACATTCCCGTATGCCTAACACTGATTCATTATTACTAACATCTGCACATTATACTGGCAGTGTATCATCACTTTCTGGCATCTATGGATGCCAGTGAAAGACTGTAACACTTTGCTTAAGCTATGGGCAGTGGGTGTAGTGTGGTCCATGCAGTTTATTCTGAGAATTTGCTGGAGTTTTGGCTACTACAAATAACCCTAAAACAACTCACAACACAACAAAAAAATCAAGCTCTAGCCAGGTACCTTAAAATTATATTGTATTTCACAGATTTTTCTTACAACCATTCAGATACTAGTACACAGCACAGAAGAGTTTAAAAGCCAAACCTAATATTACCAGTAATAAAGAAAACAAACAGTAAAATTTGTGCAAACTGTAATTCCTAGCCATTCTGTGCAGCTGCTTTTTCTTCAGCATTTTCTGTCTAGTTACTAGGGGAGAGATTGAAAACAAGTTTTAGTGATAAAGTCCATCTGCCTTCAACCTCACCAGGACAAAGATAACAATAAATCTACCTTATTTGGCTACAAACTCATGGTAGATGCTCCATCATTAGGAGGACAAAAGAAGACATTGTTCAGTGGTGGACATAAACCTTGGTTTTCATACATTTAAGATGCAACAAACGCCAGCACTAACAGGTAAAGCAAGGATGCTTAAGGTGTCACTGATTTAAGAACACCCAAATAACCCCCTGAATCAAACATTAATGCAATGAACACATCCTCCTGTCTTGTTGGGAGTCTAAAAGCTCTGTGTTATAAAGATGCTCTAAAATTTTTCTGGATTACTTTCTATTGACTCAAACTTGAGTTTAGATTGATGAATACTTCCATTAACAACAAAAACAGCAACAAGTGTGTGCCTTATCAAGTTGACTCACTAGTGGTTTGAGGGTTTTGTGCATGTCTAAGTAAAACTGGTGGGTTTTTTTTAAATGAAAAATAAAAATTCAGTACCAAAAATTTTAAAAAGAGAAGAAAAAACATATTTTCCATGAAATGCAGAAAAAAACCCCCAACTTAACAGAACCTATGTGTCTGGTTTAGACTTCATTTGCAATGGAGTATAGAATTTTCATGTAACAGCACTGAGGTGGAGGCATTGCTGCAGTGTGAAGTTCTAAAACTGATAATTGCTGAGTTGTCTTCGCTACAGGGGGAGAATAAAGAAATGAAGAGGTACTTCAGAAATTCTCCAACCTGAATTTTCTGTGAAAGTGATTTTTTTGTCTATTGGTGAAAAAACATTTGTACCACTGACACTACAGGAACAGATAGGTCACTAATTTTTGCTTTCAGTTGAACACTGATTGTTACAGAACAATGAGAGATGTTATATTTTTTAAATGGTCAACAGTGTATGTTATGTAGTTCAGGCACGGCTAATCTTCTCTTGCAAGGATCTCAATACTGGAAAATCTTCCCATAGCCCAAAGTCACCCACATCCTGTGGCAAAGGAGTCAAGAGCAGTCCACTGACAGAAAATATGTGTTGCTTAGATAGCTATTTATACAACATTTTATTGTGGACTGAGAGTGGGATGAGCAGACAGCTGAGTCCTGAAAGACCTGCTGATGTTGGCTTAAACAACCAGTGCTGGCTCATTTCCCCACCTCTGGGGCGGATCCAGAAGGCTTTCCACCAGGAGAGCTTGCCCACAGCCATTCACATCACAATTTCTGCAGCAGATCCACACTTGAACTGTTCAGATGCCACAGGTTTGCCCATCTGATACAGCTAAACCTATGGCTGTCACTCTCACTCTAAAATGCAGCAATGACTTTCTGCACCCTTGACATCTTGCTGAGCTGGCTGTATCTGATAATGCAATATCTGCCCATAGCAAGGAAATATAGATTCTAGTGAAAATACTGGAACTCTTCATGAGGATGCTTCTACTTGAGTCTCATTATTCAGCTTTACATCACTGCTGATCTCTGGGTGGATTGCTACTGATATTTATGTGCTAACCTATCACAAATAGTTTCATTCTCCCACTTCTGGGGTTGCATACTTGCCGTTGGTACCTCTATCCTGTGGATAAACAGCCTTTTTTGATTCAGCTGTATTAACATAAAAGGTTACTATTGACAATTTTAGCCCTGCTGTTCCTTTTCCTTCTGTCTGGGATTATTCTCCCCATTAGGTCTCCTTACAAAAGTGCTGTTACACGTACTCTGTAATTTGTATTCAGTGTGGCCTGGAATAAAGAAGACTTGCTATTTGCACATTTTAAAGTAACCTAATTCGTTTTGATTACAGCGTCTTCAGAATCAGAGGCTGACTAGGCTACTAGGTCAGCTACAAGTGAGCTGTGGGTGGTAGCTTGCGCACTAATTTATATAAAAAGCCTATCCATTGTTAGCTTTAAAGCAATCCCCCTATGTGATTTCACATCCTCCAACACTTTTCTTTGCATAATCACCACAGATACCTCTCCACTGGTACACATTTTCTGGGACCTGTTTAATGAAAAAGTACTGATTCAGACAGTGGCTTCTTGTCTATGGGAGAGTAGTGTTGCATCTACACAAAACCACACTGTCCATCTTGGAATACATTTCTGTTTCGCATTTGACACATTTTGTGTCATGCTGTATAAAGCCTGGAATATGTTGACATGTGGGATGCAGCAATGTCTCCAGACATAGCCACAAACACAGGTACAATTCTACAGGAGCATTATCTGGTTATCTGATTTGCTCACAGGAGTAAATATTATGTTATCAACATGTTTACTGTGAGGGTGGTGTGGCACTGGAATGGGTTGCCCAAGGAAGTTGTGAATGCTCCATCCCTGGTGGTGCTCAAGGCAGGGTTGGACAGAGCCTTGGGTGACATGGTTTAGTGTGAGGTGTCCCTGCCCGCCCATGGCAGGGGAGTTGGAACTTGAAGATCCTTTCCAACTCTAACTATTCTATGATTCTATGTTTATATGTCATTGAGGTTGGCTATTCACAATATTTGGGTTTTAACTGATGCTTAAAATACTTATGGCTGCAGAATTCACTTGCCAGTAACAAAGTTGGTATTAGGTAGAATGCTGTTAGGTTGCTGAGACTTCCGTAACAGCGAGTTATGGACCATATATATTAAATAAATAAAAATACTCTGTCAAGAGTTTTCACTTCCTTAAAGTTTTAGAAACCATCAGTGGAAACATACACTGAGATCTTATTAATAATTGTTCAAGACTACTTTAGATGTACGATACAAAGGCCACTGACATGGGAAGTTATTTGCACAGTAAAATGAGTGTGTGTGCTTCTTGCTTAGTCTAAAAATAATTGGTTCATTAACTTTAAATGCATTGTTAACTTGATCATATTGTTAAGGTCAAATGTTAAAACACAAATGTTTTTGGTGTTTATATTAGATGACGCATAGGTATGAGCATGTTCATATTTAGCACTCTTGAAAATACAATATGATTACACAATCTGCAGAAAACAGAAGACTTTAGAGAGTGAACAGTGACAACAAAGCTTATGGACAGGAGAAGTGAAAGAATTTTGTCTTCTCTACGTTGGTGAATCTTAGTATTCATTAAAAGTCAAATACCAATACAAAATCTAATAAATTCTGTAAGAAACCTTTTGTCACTGTGTGATTTGGATAATTTGATCCTTTGTGAACTAGAGGTAAAACTACTGAGTTAAAATATTAGAGAAAATATTTATATAAATATATATAGTCAGTATTTTTCTAGCCCTCCTCCACAACTCTCAAAACCCATCAAATACTTACTCTTGTTGAGGAGGCAAGAAGACAATAGCTAGAAACAGCTTGCTCTAGGGATTCAGTTGTGTTACTCTGTCATGGAATAGACCAGATGGAAGAAATAAAGGAAATCCTTGTCTTCACAAGAAGGGATTTGGACTGGGTGATTATTTTGGCTAGTCTGTTCCCTAGCACTAGTGGGTAGGTTAATCACTTTTAGAAAGAAGTTACCCTTCCCTGAGTAAGTAACACTGTGACATATTTTGCAGATAACTCCCATATAAATGAAATAGAGATGACTTTTCTAAGGGCAGGCTGTTTTAGGACTTGCAGGCCTAGGAAGTTTCTCCTTTTTGTCTGCTTGCTTCTGTTCTCATAAATCCCATAAAATTTCCCATTGTAGGTTTCTTCTTTCCCATGAGACCTATGATAATCTAGTTACCATCCCTTACATCTGTTATAAAGTCCTAGGTGAGCCACTCAGTAGCCTGTCAATGAGTGATCTTAATGGAGAAATAACAATATTTCCGATTATTTCTCCATTATCTCCTGTTCATGTATCTGAGTTTATATATCTGGGTGGCTAATTAATTACTTTTCCTGTCTTTTGGTTTTGCATGCTTTTTTAAAATGTTTAATTTCTGTGAGTCTTATGTCCTCACAAACCAGATGTGCTTACATTCCATCTAACACCACTTGGTCTACATTTGAAGAGGACAATAAATAAGTTACTCAGAATAAGTGTCTTACCTTGAAATAGCCAAGACACAAAACTGTGCTCTGTAAAAAATTCAGATTTCAAAACTTATCTCTTCTCTCACTGAAGGGTGAACTCTAAATATTTTAATAACTGTTGTATTTTAGTAAAATTTAAAAAAAAAAGAGTCAGGAAGAGCATTGCCCAAGAATACTGCAGTACATGGTTGTGAATAACTCGTTTTGAAAGCAAAACCATAAATAGAAGTCCCAGATCAGAAAAGGATAAATAGAAAATATTTATATCTTCCATTGTTTATACTGATAACCTAAACACTTGATAATTTTATGTGAACCTTTCTTTCTTATTTCTATTATAACTTTGTAAAACAAATGTCTGTGCACATTTGTTCATTACTTCAATTTATGACATGTTTTAAAAGAAAGATATGCTTATAGCACCATCTTTGCCTTGAAGCTGTGTATAAGAAGGCCAGATACCATTATGAAGAAATACATGGTAGAAATAAATAAGAGTGGTCTTCCTTGATTTTTCACAGACTTGCACAAGAAAAATTGATGTACAAAATGCACTGCAAGGAGTTTTGGGATAAGCATGGAAACATTTTGTCAACTATTTAATTGCTGTGCAGTTTTGTAGTCAATGCTAACTTGTCTAAAACACTGATAAAATACCATACTTTGTCTCAGCATAAGACAGTGGAACTTCTATGCAATATCTGCTGCTGATACTCTTTTCCCTATTAGCTTGCTAGCTGTGGACCTGTATGCTATCGACACCAGGATAAGCTTCCTGCCAAATCCTGCATTTTACTTTTTGCTTATTACAGTCAATATACTTTTAATTATTTTCTGTCTCTTTTCTCAGACTCTGAATCACCATATCTTACTGAAAACATGCCTTTCCTAAAATACTGTGTCTTCCCTGTTTTATACCTTTTCTGGGGAGGGGCACTGATGGATCATACAAAGGTTAAGAAATGTTCTGTGAGGATTAAAAAGACTTAATCACAACACCATGACTAGTTAAAAGCTTGAATAAGCTTGAAGGAGGAAAGTAAGATGTGCAGCATCAGTGAATCTTTATACATCTATGCTGTAGATATATATAAAAAAAGGTGTGAGAAGCAATCAGTCACTATGTACTGAATTTAAGAGCTCAAACACAAAGCAGATGGGGTGAAAATATTTAGAACTCATGTCTTCAGCTTTCCAATACTCTTCTGAGTATTATCTCCTTGGAAAGGGTAAGATTTAGTCCACATCAGTTACTAAAAAACCAAAACAAACAAAAAAGCCCCCCTCCAAATAACAACAACAAACAACAACCAAACAAACCAGCAATCCTCCCTCCACACCCCCCCCCAAAAAAAAAAAAAAAGCCATAATAAGAAAACTGTAGACTTAGGTTCATGAGTATACCTATAACCCTCAGTTATAGGTGATAAAATTGTGAAATTAACTTTCATTACTGAGTTCCAGTATTGAATCTTATGAAATGAACCTTCAAAGTCACATGGTGCAGAAAAGAAGGCAAATTTGCATCAATTAATTGTTTTATAAAAACCTGATAAAGAAGCACTCTCCTTGAACCACTTAGATTAATGAACCTAAATATAACATGTGCATGTATACAGTTCTGTGTTAGAGGATATTAGTGCTGCCATCAATCACAAACCTGGTTACAGCTGATACGTGAACTATTTTCACTGAGTCTAAATGAAAGAACAGTATAATATTTCTTTTGGGTAGGAATAGCTAGAACAATAAAAGCCAGGGGTAAAAAAAAATTAAGGATAACACCATTGCAAAATCTAGCAGCTGAGCACCTTGTCTAAACTAGTTGCTCGGCTTTTTGTATAAATAAAAATACATAACAGATAGCTCATCCTAGCTATCTCAGATAAGACAGATAAGAGGAGCTTTAGTCTGGAAGAACCTGTTTAGCTCTATTGTCTACAAAGCTGGAGTTCCCAGCCCTAACAGGGATTCAGCTGCCCAAACAGATAAATAAGTTGTCTAAGTTTAAGACACTTTTATGAATGGTTAGGTCAGTTAATTCACTCTGAACAAGGAGATTAAAATGACATAATGAATTATCCTCTTAATGAAAATAATCTGACAGTGACACACTACTACTGCTTTTGTGCCTGTTACTAGGATAACCTAGGAACTGTTTGTCTATTGCATTAGTCCATGTACGTAAAATTTTTTGAAACTGGCTTTCCTCTCCAATACTCCTGCTTTCTCCTCATGTCTTCCCACTCAAAACTGACGAAGGCTGCTTTAGAAGGGCATATGGCGAAGCAGGAGGCTATCTAGTTACTCCTCCCTTTTCCTTTAGTCCTGCAGTATAAGGCTCAAGGCTTAAATTTAGATGGTATAAGGAAATGTTTGGTCAGATCCTCCTTTTTGGTTACCTGCTCTAAAAATAACTATGACAGATTTGTCTCTACTTTAAAAAATATTTGTGACTGTGTCTATATACATGAGTGTGTGTGTGTACATGTGTGTCATGTTATCATACACATGCACTTGTGTATATATGTATGTTTGTGTTAAAACAACCTTTTCTTACCAGAAAAGCGCAAGCACTGTGTTACATTAAGTGATCAAGGCACTTAAGCAGGACACTAAATTGCTGACTTCAGAGACGTCTGTCATACTCCTGACTTCAAGATTAAGTTGTTTACACTGTTTCCCCCCTCATAGTGCTGTTTATTCTGTTTATTCATAACATAACTCTTTGGGTACCAAGGACTGAATCTTACTGTTACTCTGATTTAAGTTTAGAAGTCCAAATACCTACACCTGTGCCCGAGTTAGTCACTCTGGCAGGGAGAAATAAGCAGCTTAGTGGTAGATGTTCACTTAGCAAACAGCTACATCTGGTCGTATGACCTTGATTTCAATTGGTAATTCTTGAGCTTCCATTATTTATCAAAATAGACAAACACGAGTTAACTGCCAGGCTAGCAAACTGCCTTTCACAGATGGGAGTAAACAGAGACTGCTGTAACGCACATTACTCCTTGGATGTTGAAAAAAAAAACCACACCAGAACTGAGAAACAACAGAAGGTCGGCAAAAAGTGCCCAGTGGTTTATCAGTAAACAGGTATATATTTTGTTATGTGAAAGATCATTTGCTGAGATTTCAGTTTGTTGTTCATATTATTATACATACAGCAGTATAAGTAATAACGTGGACATTCATAAACAAATATCAGAGACAGACATACTGCTAAATCAGTGTCCTGAAGTAATCAAATGGGGAACAAAACCACAATAAGTTTGTACCAGGTATACCTTCTTTCTAATTAATAGTTTTCCAGAAACTGAAATAAAACTGCTCTATGAGTAACACTCTCTGGGATTCAGTCCCATAATGTGTCATTAGACGTCTTTCCATATTATTTTTCCCTCTTGCAATCAATGAAAAGAATTTTGGTTGAACAGTGAAATGAATTATGAATTAATGAGGATTTACAGTGGGAGTTATTTGCCTTACTTTCCCCTGTACCAGATAAATTGGTATGCTTCTACAAAATCTTATACAATTTCAGGTAAAATATTAGCTTCTAACTTTCTTTTTCTATACAGACTTAAGAATTAGATTCCGATTGAAGCAACAGAGCTCCTGTATGACTGCCAACATTTACTTTGTATTCAAGAAAAATTAATATTTTCTTTGAATTTTCTTTATGTTTGCAGATGTCTTCTTTCAGAGGGCAACTATTCTATGTAAAAATGTAAGAGACTTATCAGTAGTTGTGACCTCCCTGTCATTGGCCCATGCTGATAAATTTCTTGAAGGAACTCTGTCAACAGTTAGGGACTGAGGGAGACTAAACTTTGTGGAAGGAAATCTATCACAGTGAACTGTGCTTAGAGCTTGCTTATTACAAGACATGAAAAATAAATGGTTTGAATGTGAAGCATATTTTTTCACCCAGAGAATGACTTGAAGCATAATGGACTGCATACAGAAATCTTTTGTTATTTTATTCAATGTTTTATGCATTTGCATTCATTTTCTGTCAAAATGTAGTCCTAATTTTACAGGCATTTACTTTTACTTTAGGACAGAAAATAACATTTAAAAATGCAATGTAATTACACCTTCTAGCTTCAGCCCTAGGATTTGTATTGTGTCTTTGTCCCCGATAGAAAGTATGTTTTAAACTACCAAGAAACCCACCTGATGTATTGGCAAAGCATCCCACCACAGCTCAGTATAATACACATAGGGCTCAGCCTTAGACAATTCAATGATTGAAACAGTAGCAGAATGAAATTACTCCTACAAAAAGTAAAATGGGTAAGTACAGGAAGCAGTGGAACGGAACTTCTTTATGTAGTCCAAAAGGCATTGCAGGGGAAGATAAAGTGGACACCAGAGTCTTTTTACCACCCAAAAAATCCCCAAAAATAAACAAAATAGCCATGAGAAAACACAGTGGAGAGGCATATTGCCTTTATCTAATCAAACAACTAGAATCATAGAAGCATAGAATCATAGAATAGTTATGGTTGGAAAGGACCTTAAGATCATCTAGTTCCAAACCCCTGCCATGGGCAGGGACACCTCACACTAAACCATGCCACTCAAGGCTCTGCCCAAACTGGCCTTGAACACGGCCAGGGATGGAGCATTCACAACTTCCTAGAGCAACCCATTCCAGTGCCTCACCACCCTTACAGTAAAAACTTCTTCCTCATATCCAATCTAAACTTACCCTGTTGAAGTCTGAACCCATTACCCCTTGTTCTGTCACTACAACCCCTAATGAAGAGTCCATCCCCAGCATCCTTATAGGCCCCCTTCAGATACTGGAAGGCTGCTATGAGGTCT
>WYDI02018883.1:0-13791 GCA_009867235.2 Psittacus erithacus | reverse complement strand
ACTGTTCTTATCTCAACCCGTGGGAGTTGCATTCTTTCGATTCTCCTCCTTATCCCTCCAGGAGTGGGGGGGGGTGGGGGAGGACAGGTTGTGGGGGGAAAACGAGCAGTCTACATGTTTTTCTAATTTACGACTAAGCTTAAACCACAACAGTAATCATCTTTGGAATGAATTACCAAGACTCATTCTAATATACTACAAAAAGAGCCTAGCCTTAGATAGACATTTTAACACTTCCATGAAAAATACTTGAACATTTAATAATAGGAATCGACTTTTATTTGGGGTACATCACTGAAAAGGAGAAAAACTGTTTTCTTCTATGCTTTATCCTAGAGCTCATGCAATATTGTATAAATCTGTGATTCAAACCATAAACTCATGAATTTTTTCTGGCAAGGTGCAGTGGCTTAAGAGCTTCATACTACTGAGATCAATACCTTCATTGTGGTTACAGCTTTTTCTGAGCTTTGCCTGGCAAACTGGATTTGGATTTAAAATGATGAAGCAGAGATGAGCATTTTAAAATCACCATTGATTAAAGTACCATATTTGGTAAAATATCTACTTTTGGGTATGTTATTAACTGAAATTTGTTTCTTCCTCTGGCTTTACTGTCTACTTACATGAAGCCTGGAACAGATGAGGAACCAAGAGTGACTCAAGCTAGCACAACTGCCTCAAAAAGGGCCAAATAATTCCATAAACCCTTATTAAAAAAACAAGAATACTTTCCTAACAAAAAGAAAAAAAAAACCCAAGCATAACATGGTCCTGACTTTGCATATTATAATTTCTGAGAAAAAACCAAAATCAGTAAGATCTTTTATGAAAGAAAGAAAAAAAAAATCATTTTTGGCTGGGATTGAATTGTTGACCTACTGAAATCAGGTTTCACTAGGCCAGAATTTGAGCAAAACCCACATAGTCCTCATTCTTCAGTTATTCCATTTGCTGTCACTGGTGACCACATACTGCACAAAAAATGCAATTGGGAAAGGCACAAAGTAATATTCAGAGTAATATAATCCCTGACAGTAACATAGAACTTTTAAAGAGCTAAATGAGGAGATGAAGTGAGGTATGATGAGCCAGTGTAATTTCATCAATATCAATTGCAGCATGGCACCATTTGAAACAATGTTAGAACATGGGAGCCTGTTGTAAACAAGGCAAATGGAAAGACAGAGAAGCATTCATCAGCGCTTCTGACCTCCGGAGAAAAGTAAAAATATCAGAGGCTGGGAAGTAGCTGTTTAAAATCCCTTTATTTACCCACTTCATTTAGCAAATGTATTAAATTAAACTGCAGATGTTCTGCTGTCTGCACAGCAGGCTAGTTCCAGTCTTAGCAGGCTGTTCCCTGATAGAAACATTTTATGTATCATAAATAAACAAACACTATTTTGTTAATTAGTAAATGAATTATTTTTCAAAAATGCTTCACTAGACTCTTTACAGCCCAAACTACTGTAGTTCCTATTTTTAATAGACGTTGCAACTAAAGAGGTAAAGCGTTCATCTCTTTGAAATTGTAGCTCCTAAACTACCAATTATCATACTGCAACCATGTTTTAAGTTGTTATATATTTCCACAGTACTTCTAAAATCAAAATCACAGAAACTGGATTGAAAAGAAAACCAGACTGAAAGGAAAACAATGACCCATCCTTAAGAGATGCATCAGGAATATTAGGTTTATGTAATTAATTAAATTTTTAAGAAGACTTTTATTGTTAATGCTCAGAAGGAGATTTTCGTAATATCAAATGAGAATAACATGCAGGAAGAAAAATGAATACCTAATAAATGTAAAGACATAGGTTCTCATCATAGAATCACAGAATCATAGAATGGTAAGGGTTGGAAAAGACCTTAAGATCACCTAATTCAAACCCCCTTGCCATGGGCAGGAACGCCTCATGCTAGACCATGCACATATACTTATAAAAAAACAGAATGAAAGACTTACAGAAAAGAAGTTCCTTCATAATTGAGAAAAAAGAGAAAACATACAGAAAATTAAACCCAAAGTCCACCTAATATCTGATAGATATATTTCATTGCATCATTGTGCTCATTTGTTCGAACTTGCTGGTTCAGTAAAATTTTTAATAGACAGATGGCTAATTTTACAATTTCAACCCAATTTTACTGGACCAACTTCAAAGATCCAGTATTAGTGTAATGCCAGGGATAAAGGTCAACAGAATAAGGGGAGAGCATATGCTAATATCAGCATTTCACATTGTCTTCTTCAACAGAATATACAGTGCTAAGCTCAGGGATTTGCACTGGCTCAACACTAACACCATATGGGTGGCCTGTTGAAAAGTAATGATGGCCTTAGCATAGAATCTTAATCAGGCACTGATGGCGAATGAATCGAATAACACCACACAAGTAATCACTAAGTGATTAAAAAAAATTACAGAAGATGTATTGCTGAAATTACTCTGCTAACTAGAGAAGTGATTTTGTCTTAGCTAAAGCCTGTCACATCATTACCTCTTAGTCTTAACCCCAATCTTTTTTATCCTCATACAAATCTCCCTCAAAGAAAAGGAAGCAAATTTTTTGGCTGCTATGAACGTTCATGTGCATAATGAAAATGTATTTGTAATTTAATAACTCTACATTATTTATTGTTAAGAATTTATGAAAGGGGCACATGGTGGTTTTTAATCCTTTCAGTAACTGATAGTATGCAATAGAAAAGCTCCTTGCAGATTTCATAGACAAGTCTTGCTTTACTTCTTTGCAATAATTTTATTTAAATTGAAGAAGTTACTCATTTTTATTAGGTGAGCAAGGCTTGACTCTGTAGTATACACATAATAATTGTGTTGCACATTAGTGCTGCACAGGTAAAAAGATATTAGGTATACATGACAGCCTGTACCACTTTATAGAGATCTGCACTATGTGAATGCAGTAGGATGCCTGTACACACTTCATTTTCTCTAGTAAGAAAATGCTGCCTAAGATAGCTTTGACTATAATAGGAACTTATCAGAGGCAAAGCCGTGGATGGTTAAACAGAACCCATTTCCCTAAAAATTATCCTTTAGTTGAAGAGCTGCAGCCAGTTTCTTCAATAGAGGGACTACAGAAGTGCCTGAAGAATTATAGCATCACACCTACCAGCCCACTTTCAAGGATGAATTTTCCTTTCTCAACCCGTCTTCAATTCCACAATATGTTTACTGGGACCAGTTTCACATCACAACTGAAGCAAGCTAAGTAATCTCACCTCAACAGTGGCAGATTCTTCCCTTCCCATCTTTTCAACTAGGTATTTTCAAGATTTCTATCTGAATATGGCTCAACAGGAGAAATTTAGTAGAATACAGATAACTTGCTATTTCAGATGGGGAAAAATAGAATAACTTTAAATTGGATAAGCAAGAAGACACATTTATCTCTAAATTAAATGGAGGGTAGGAGGGAAGAGCAGGGAAGGAGGGAACTGCTTCCTTCACTCTCAGTTTAACACAGATGTTATATGAAACAAAACACTGCAGCCTACCTCCTTAAAATTTGCAGAGGGATGAAATTATTTCAAAGTTTTAATCACACATGTACATCTACAGCTGATTTACATGCATTTAATTGGGGGATAGGGACCTGGGGGAAGGATGTGCAGAAAGCAACTGGGGCCAGAATGCTTTTTCTTCAAAACTGCTGTAATATTTTACAAACAAGCAGTTACGGGTAAAAGAAATAATTTAAAATAATTGACCTTGATACTATTCATTCTAAAGTATTGAGTAAAATGCTAATAAAACCCCAATATGTTTTTGTAAATTGCAGCTTTATGTTAAAATTTTATACTTCTGCTTACACTAAGAAACACTTCATCATGGGGATGGGCTACCATCACAAAAGAGGAGAAATTTTAGAAGTGTTTAAAATCCTCTCCTACAAAAACTTGATCATTCTAAACCAAAATAGTCTCTACAAGAAACTTTGTTCACTAAATTTCACTTCCAGAAAGTAACTACCAACCCTTTCAGGCATACCCACAGGAATTTACTCAAAAGAAAACGAGTAAGTGGAACAAAGCCCAAAATTCTATCTATAGAATCCAGCATTCAATTCAATCAGGAAAATAACCTCAAAACTCGACTTTTGAAAATAAATGTTCCTATCACACTACTTGGAAGAATTTATTTAAATATCCATAGAGTGTTACATTTCATTTTTACCTAATAGGTAATAAAAGCAGATTCTGTTATAGAAAATAGCTCTTTAATATTTAGAAGTAGTCTAGGAAAATAAGACTCATTGCAAAGAGTAGAACTTCTGTATAAAGCCCAGGACAGATAAAAATAAAAAGCTGTTTGCAAGAGATTAAAGTGACTTACAATGGAAAAATCTCAAGGTAACTCAAAGATTATTATAAACTAGTCAAAGGATGAAATCTTTAAGAGTATTTCAATATTCAAAACTGAATAACTGTAGTCTTTACTTTTGCTGCTAATATGAAATGTTCTCACTAAATTGAAATATTGAGAAAAAGACATTCAGACTTAAAACAAAACACAGCTTAAAGAAATGTCAGACATGTACAAAATTACTGTGAAAGAGGAAAAAGAAGAAAGAAAAAACCCCTGAAATTAGGCCAGATTTTCGGCTACAAGCCAACTGTTTGCTCTACTTCGCTTTATTTATTAGTTCTTAAGGTATTTAAAACTTGAGCATTAAAACTGGAGAATGATTTGCAAATGAATGCAGTTGCAGTTGTGAAAATATAACTCACAGCTGAATGTGGGTTATTCAGACAAATGGCTGCTTTGTTAGAGGAGGGGAAGTGAAGTTCTGTGCTAATTTATTACAAACTGCAGCATTTCAACCCTGATGTCCAGGCAACAATGTTTTTTATTTCAAGTAATTTATAAGTACTTCCCATAGCACTTAACAGCGATGTCTTTGGCTGTTTCACCATGGTACCAGGGTGTATATGTATTTACTGTGGGAATTTGTTTTTAATAAAACTGTTGTAAGGAATTTTTATTCCTTCTCTTTGTTACACTAGAAACATTCACTGCATAAGTAATGTATTTTTTTCTACTTGAAAGGCAGCAGATTATGGCCAACACCGTATTTGATTGTGTAAAATAATGACAGGCTAAGTGATTGTTCAACCAAAGCAAGTTATTTCACTTGCCATGATTCTCTCTCACTCCCATTTTAATACTGGTGACAGCAGATGACTTCTTTAAGGTCCCTGTGTTGGTATAATCACGTCAGTGCCCAGATTAGATCTGGTCAATATGAAAAGCAAAAACATTAGGGAAAAAGAAATGCAATATCTGGCTAACCCCAAATAACCATGGCATCACATTGAGCACATTCTAATATTAAAGGATGTGGAGTTTTGTTGTTTGTCCCTGCTTTTTTTAATTATGAAATGCTTTCAAAAATTTAACACAGTCATACAAATTCAGTTGTGGTTGATTCGATTTACAATCAGACAGCTCGAAAAACATAGAACACAAGCAAAAGCTAAAGGCAGCGTACAGGGAATACTGTATAGATGTTTGCGCATAAACATATAAATGCATATACAGACTATGTGTATATACAAATATACACACACTTACAGCCCCCCCCATACCCTTCCCCCTTAATACTTCCCCTTTAATATTTAGTCTTCTCATGCTGCTGCTGTTGGATATCTTTCCTACAAAAGGCGCATTAATCCATTTATAAGTCAGAAATGAACAGTCATGACCATCTACTTGGAAGAAGTGATTGCAAAACTGCTACGTCAACAGCTAAATTTTCTTTAACAGTTAATCTTCCTGATAAAAAAATACATATATATGTGTATATATATATTTTACAGCTAATCCTCATTTAATTTCAGTTTAAACTTACACCTCAGCAGTGGATCTTGCTACAATTTTGTAAGGTCTTAAAAAACTAAACATTAGAAATGTCTTCTTTCATATAGGTAATATATATAATAAACCTGTAATATGTTTATTCTTATAGTTTCATGCCATTTGCTTCAAAGGTTATGTAAATTGTTACAGGACTTATGGCAAAAATAACAACCTTAATGTAATTCAGTGTTAAATGTCATGCGCCAGAGGCTTCTGCAGAATCACTGCAGCAGTACACAAAAAGTACAGGCCAAATACATCGTCACTTAAATCCTCTGATATTGGGCAGCACATGTAAATTTAGGTTTAGTTGCTTCTGTGAATTAGGTTTAGTTTAAATTTAGGTTAAGTTGCTTTAACAAAAACAATATTTGTAACTAATTTTATAAGAAAGATCTTGCAAGAGCTGTTTTAAACTTGTATGAGAAGAGTTGACAGATATTGAAATATATAAAAAGTTGTGCACAACAACAAGCTTGTTTTTCTTAAAGTTAAAGCAATCAGCTTCTTATGCCTCTGCTCCTAGGTTCAGACTCCTATTTAAACTCTGAAGGATACATCCTTGGCAATGGTAACTATTTTTTAGTTTTCCTTTCTACTTTTCTTTTCTTTTTTTTTTTTAAATTCAACATAAAAAGATTGTTGAAAAGAAAGGTTCAAATCTTCTACCACGTCATACAGGGAATTTTCTTGCCTAAATTCTAACATTTAATATTTGTCTAAATAAAGTTTACCTTAGCTACTGCATACCTACCTCAAGCCACTTGCACGTTATCTATGGGAAACATTTGTGAACTCTTCATGCATAAGAATTGTGCAGAAAAGTTCTCATCTTTTGCAAAAAAAAGAAAAAAGTTAATCAGTTTCATGTGTTTGTTTTATTCTCTTCAAACCAAAAAAGGAAAAAATAAAGAACACCCCTGCAAAAAAAAAAAAAAAAAAAAAAAGAACAAAACCAAAAACACACACACACACACAAAAAAAAAGCCCATAAAAATGCTCTCTAGATCTAATTCAAAAATTTTGCATCAGGATATAAGTACACATTTAGCAGATTTTTAGAATAGTTTTCATAAAGCTAAGCAACACCTTGAAGTTCTTTCACCAGAGAAAACTTAAGCCTTTCACATTTCATGTAATCTCACTGACTTTGAGTAAAAACAGATAGAATTTTTTGTTTGGATCAGCATTTTACCTCAAAACCCTTCCTTCCCAATCCCTCCCTTGTATAAAGTCAAGTATAATTTTTTCATGCTTCTGAATTATTCTAATGTATTATGTAGGACCAGATCATTAATCCGGACAGGAGCTTTTCATAGTAATGTGGCAAAACTGCTTATTTCCTGTTCCCAGTCTGACTATCCATCCCTGTGACTAACACAGAGAAGCAGTATGGGGGCAGAAACACTGCAGAACTAAACGTTTCCCATTGATGCAATTGAGTTACTACCCAGTATGCATGGAGCACCACAGAAGAAGCAGCAAATCCATGGAGAGAAATTCAAAAGAGCAGACAGCAAATGTGTATCCATTTGCAAGGCTGATTCCTAGTGCAACATCAGAAACTAAAGGACTGTGAAACATGGTTTATAGATACGTAATTTACTGTCTACAGAGGAAAATGGCAAGTATAATACCATCTTATAATTATTCTAGTATGTTCCCGACTCACTAGGTGAAGCTGAAGAGAATGGTGGTCCCTTACAATGCAATATTTCCAATGAAAGTTTCTGTACATTAAATTGGATTGCAAAGCAAATATCCCAACTACCTCTAGAAGATGTTAAAATCATATAATTTGGAGGAATTGATAAGTAGTTTTATGAACTCCACAGGGTTTCTTCAAAATACAAAACTATTAGGGCGCATCACAGAAATTATGACAGACCCAAGAAGAGGCATTTGGATGAGAATGGAACTCAACAGAGAAGCACATCTTAATAGCAAGGCTCAGTAGCAAACAAAGCATCTGTTTCATGAAAAATGAAGACCTTGAATTATGTTGCTTTTCAATGAGAAACAAAACTAATAACTACTTGCATTTACCATGAAAAAACTGGTAGAATGCATGTCATCTAGCCCACTCAACAGCTTGGTGATCACAGATATTCCTAAAAACCTTAGAAACTTTGGAAGTTCACATCTTAAATTAAAAACCAGAACAAACAAAATCCCCAAGATTCCCTATGTCCTGGCAGCGTGCCCTACACACACATATTTCCTATGGCTAATTCTTCCTGACAGTCTCTAAGCAATAAAATTCAATAAATATTTTAGTGGCACACATAATGAATAAGTTTAAAAGTTAGCTTCTTGTGGTAGAGAATAACATTTACATAATTGTCCTTCAGCCAGTTGTCACACCTCCAGCCCCTTTGTGGAATCATTTTCTGTGAGCCTTCACAAAGTGCAAGGAAATGCTGCAGTAGTACTTTTTGACACATCCCCATAGTTGGCACCTAACAAGCCTGTTCAGGCTTTGTATGCTTTTTAGGAGTGGGTAAAGGAGAGAGATAAAACCAGAAAAGAGAAAATAATCTACTTGCAGAGTATGCTTTTGGCAGATTAAGCTTATGTGAATTTATATGTCTAGACATGCACACAGAAATTACCTCCAAAATTCTGAAGCATGATAAGTGAGGCACACAAAGTGTGGGATACACCAGCATTAAAGCTGTCTCTGTGTACTTCAGTTGCCTTGTATGCATGTATGATGATACAATTTTTAAATACTATCAGCGTTTTTGTAATTCTTGTTGCTTAATACAGGTTTTATTGCCACAACCATTATAACATCATGGAGAAAGTTCCAGGAACTATGAAATAGTCTATAACATCAGAAAGTCTTAATCTGTCTTTTGGGATCTCCAGTGCTCAGGTATGCAATCTCCAGATGACTTCCAGACGTTTTGTCATACCATGGTGATCAGAATCTTTTTTTTTTTTCCCATAATCTGCACAATTTGATTGTCAGTTTTTCTCTGTAGAGTAGTAAAAATATGTGCTTTGAGAGGAACATGAAGTATCACAACTCTTGACTGCTGGAGCAGTTACTACAGAGCTGAGAGAGCTCAAAGATATTTTATCACTCATATTTAAGTAAAAAGCAAATCTGTAAAGCTTCTTAGAAGTTCAGGTGGCCTGAAGTATTAATAGCACATTTTGCAGTCAGGAACACGCGGTGTTTTGATATGCAAGTATTCTGTGAGGTATTGAACAATTAACTATGTCCACTGTTGTTGTTTTGATTTAGGCTGTAATTTCAGAACACAGAAAAATAGGGTTTACTTTCCAGAACAAAAAAGACAGGCCAAAATGGAATTACTTAGCTTTCATATCGTAGATCATATTGGTGAGGTAAACTTGAATATCTTCAAGAACACATCAACTTCCAGCCTGAGAGATTTTCCAGGGAAATATTCTTATTGGCATTAACGGGAACTCCTGTATTGATATACTAAAAATGAAAGAAATTGTAGAAATTGCACAGCAGGTAACACCACCACCAAACAAACTGCAGAAGCACAGTCCTTTACTATGACACTTAGATGTGCCTCTCCACTAAAAAAAAAAAAAGAAAAAATTGAAAGTGAAAAAATTCCATGAAACTGAGGCATAAAAACCTCATGAATTTGCAAGACAGTACTTCTCCTTGTTCCTGTCATAGCTGGCAGGACTCAAAGTTGAGAGGTTCTGGACTAGACTTATGAGAAACCGGATTTGTAAATATACCCTCATATAAATTGTACATGAGAAGTATGCCATTTTTAAGGAATTTTGAGTTCTCAGTTTTGAACTTGCATTTAAATCACTGAGATTAAAGGAATCCCCTCAAAGACTCCATGAACAAAACAGCAGGAATCCTATTTGAAGACAAATAGGGCTCATTCTTGTTCTAATAAGCATGTTCAAAACAACAGGGCACTGCATTAAAATTGTTACAGATAAATGACACTAAACTTACTGTGAATGAATCTGGATGAAGAACTACATTTCCAAACCCTAAGTCTTCAAGATCCCAAGGTCAAATTCCACTCACCAACAGAGTCAAAAGTTCTAGAAGTACAAGCAAAAGCATGTATACTTCACTCTGTATTTGCAATAAGGTTGACAAACAGCATTAAAAAGAGTGGGAAGAATGATGAGGGAATGGCAAGTTTCCTCTTTCAAGTCATCCAATGGCTTTTCCTTGACATAGACACTGATAAAAGCCTGTAAAATTAAAACTATGTGGTTTAACTCTATCTCCAAGATAATTGTAACTGTATTTCCAAGACTGATTGTAAATGTCTACTTTACAGTCAGATTGCATTCTAATAAGCCAAAAGAGTTATGAGCCCTTTACAACACATGGTGGGAGAGAATGACGCCAGTTTACCTCTTTCTTCCGAAGTATGTTTCTGTATTCTCATTTTGACTGAAAAAGAAAAGAAAAAAGATTCTGGTTTCCACAACAAATTACTTTCTTCCTACTTACTCTGAAAATACAGTAAGAGTAATCTGACATTTCAGACTTGACACATACAACTGTACAGAGAAACTAAGGTAAATGACAAAAATAAAGCTCTTCTCCACCTCCCTTCCCCAGCAGCCATTTTGACATCTCTAAGCTGCTACTTAAAAGTAGTATCTTTTAGACATTTAAATATTCCACATTAGCTTAATCAGCAACACACAAAGCTTTGTTTTGACTTCTGTATTTTCACCTGTTTGGTTTCTAACACCTACCACTCTGGGACTGAGAATTAAAGACATTCATTTCACATCGCCTAAGAATCAATTACATGCATTGCAAACTTTCTACTCTGCTCTCTGTTGTACATCAGTTGCTTTAAAACCATTTAAAAGCCAACAAACATACATACACAGATTTCTGTGGCCAGAACATCTGCACTTTCTCAACTGTTTCTAAAGCAGAAAGAAATGCCTATTTGTATAAAATTTGAAGAAAAATTGCCCACAGGAGGAATGGGCATTAGCCATGCTTCACTTCCCTCCTTTTTGTTGACATATGAAGCACTTTTTTTCTCTTCCTTTCTTTCCAATTCACAGTGGGTCTAAAGAGGTGAATCACTGAGCAGAGAAAAAGAGAGAAAGAGAGGGAAAAAAGAAAAAAACCCTACAACCCTCTTTTTTCCAGGGTGGGTATGAAATATGAAGGCCCAACAATTGTCTGAGCTCAGTGCATTGGAATAACATTGGTTAAATTATGGATAGTTTTGAATAGTGTCACTTTTTTTTTTTCTCTGCAGATGGTTGTTCACACAAGGAGTCTGGCCTGCATAATTGTATCACTAATAAGCAGTAAGGCAATTAGTTGTGTAAGTGTGCTATAATCATTCTAACAGAAGAGATGACGAAGAGACAAAAAAAAGGAGGGGGGACAAAAAATGTCTTTTCTCAATTCATCAACTGACAGCCATAATTAGATATATATAATTGAAAATTCCACAGTAGGGGGGCCAGCTTACACAAATGAATTTTCTTTGCTTCTCTTATGCATTTTTTCCTTTTGCCTGAGCATTCCCCCCAAGAAAAAGGCAGAAAATTTGTCATTCCAGGGGAGCGTATACTGTATAAACCACAGGCTGCTCATTCAGAGCAATGATGTCAGAATAACATCTTTTCCCCCCCACTAAGAAATAGACGGCTTTGAACTGAGCCTTTATTAGTTGTTTTCAGCCAGTAGAAAATAAAAAAAATAAAAAAAACCAAACCAACAAAAAAACCCCCCACCAGAAAAACCAAACCCCACCAAAACCCCACCAAATCCAACCTAAAAACCCACACCACAACAAAAAGAACCCCAAAACCAGCACACCCTTGGATGATCTATATCAGTTCTCAGAACATGAAATATAAAACTCCAAAAGGAGAGGTCACCTTTTTTTTCCATTGACATGAAGACAGCCTGGTTTTGGTGCTTGGGGGAAGAGTTCTGAGTTATAATAGAGCATTACATCATCAAGTATTATGGGAAGAAGGGAATTTCTTTTGAGTGAAGCCTGATTATCAAAGGCTATAATTAAATTTGGGCTAAAAATGCCCAAGTGCTTATGAGTTTGTGGAAACTATGCACAGCTTTCCACTGAATTAATCAGCTTGCAAGTTTTCATTATTCTGGAGCTTCTCTTTTTAAACTGTAAGCTCACAATCACAGCTCTTTTCTTTTTTTTTTTCTTTTTTTTTTTTATCAACAAACTCTCCTAAAATTTAATTGGACTAACCTTAACTGATTCTTTTTTTACCCTTAAAGAGAAAGAATGCTAAGGCTGGAGCTTGTTAATTAAGTTCTTTAAATGCCCCCAGCTGTGCAATAAATTTTCAAAGCCACACAACTGCATTTTTTAAAAATGTCTGCTCCCTTGTTTTTAGTTATGGTTTTGGAAAAAAAAAAAAAAAAAAAAGAACAAACAACGATTTCCTTAAGTCTTCTATGATTAAAAGACTTAAGAAAATTCCTATACATATGGATGATCCTGCCTGATGAAAATTGAGAGATTAGAAAATTGCAGCTAATTAGAATGTAACTGCACATTACAGGACTGTTTTCAAGGACTACAATTAATTAATTTCTTCTAAAATACTTTAGCATCTTAAAAATATAAAATCAGTCTAAGAAGCTTCTGTCTTAGGTGTGAATAAGATAAAATATCATGTGTAGTTCTGCAACAAATTCTTCAATCAAACATCAGTGAAAAGTTTACTGAACTTTTATGCA
The DNA here is from genome assembly GCA_009867235.2 of Psittacus erithacus. NCBI lineage: Eukaryota > Metazoa > Chordata > Aves > Psittaciformes > Psittacidae > Psittacus > Psittacus erithacus. Next base: position 1,179 of record WYDI02018883.1, on the reverse strand, counting down.
GAAACTTCCAGAAATTCGAGGTCCATGTATTTGTCAGGATAAGACAACATAGTTCCATTATTTTGAAAAGTACCAGTGCTCAGGGTTCAAATCTGAAGGCCTCACAATAAGAGTATGAAGATGACATGAAAAAATGTGTTTTAACATCAGCTTATCTAAATACATATTTTAGTAATTTAGCTAGCTATATAAGTCTAACTTCTTAATGTTAGATGTACCAAAATATTCAACACCAAATTCTCCTCTATTCTCAATTCTCAAAAACAGAAGTGATTAAATAAATACCTGACAGGGAGAATTTATTGAACATTATTAACTGTTACAGTCTTAACAGTTATCAGTAACTTTTGTCACTTTTGTATAGCTCAGAAAGTTTGTTATTGAAGAACATGTAAGTAATCTAATATGGTCCAAGATATTAAAAATTAGTACCTTCTTACCTATCGCATAAGAAACCACTAAGGGTCTGATGGGATATTGTTATGTTCCCCCTGACAAAAAGAGCTGGAGAAGCCAAATACCGACTTCTGCTCATTTTAGTACCCAAATTCACTCTATGTTTTACAAATGTACGCTGTTTTAGAAGTCTGACACATTCCAGCTTTGGCTTTTAAAAAATCGAAGTATGCAAATGAAGACAGACACCTTAAATACCCGTGGCAGAATATAAGACAACACTTTGCCACCTCTATAAAAGCTAAATATGTCACCAAAAATACTTCTGCAACAATGTATTGCTTAAGTTCCTGACCACCCAGTTTAACAGAATCTGAGTAAAGTTTGAGACCTAGTGAGGCCAGCACACCTTGTTGAATAGAGGATGCTCCTTGATCCTTTTTTAGTCACAGAATGTAGTCAAAACTCTGCCTATGGTTATCTGTCTTGGAGACCACACAAGTGGATAAACTCATAAGTCTTCCCGACACTAAGATCTTGGTAGAGCAAGATGTGTGTGGTGAGTTTTTTCCTTCCTCATTTAGGTATGTAGTTTTAGGCCCAATCTAGACCTAATAGTTAGCCAAGAGTCCTGGGTTCAGCAGTAGCAGCCACTTTTCTCCTTCTTAGTAGCTGGTGCAGTGCTATGTTTTTGACTTTTGGCCTAGGAACAGCGCTGATAACACCGATGGTTTTAGTTGCTGCTCAGTAATGTTTACTCTGACCAAGGACTTTCTGAGTCTC
>WYDI02018882.1:0-22020 GCA_009867235.2 Psittacus erithacus | reverse complement strand
AGTGTGAGGTGTCCCTGCCCATGGCAGTGGGGTTGGAACTAGATGATCTTAAGGTCCTTTCCAACCCTAACTATTCTGTGATTCTATGATTCTGTATGTCACTGTGCTCACACATAATTCCGTGTGTCCTCCTTAGATCAAGCACATGATCCTTACTTAGATCCTTAGATTTCTTAAATAAAAGATTGAGTGGTGTGATCTATATTTACATAACATAGGGTTCGTTTTTCAAATAGTGAAATATCAGATGAATATGGCTGAAGAAAATATACTGACATTTTTTTATTTTTTTTTTTTGGTCTTACCTTGTGAAAGGAGAAAGGCCCAGGACGCCAGTGTTTAGTGGTGCTTAACAGGACACAACTGTCTGGAGATGCTGCATGCATCTTTAGTGTCAGCACATTTTATTGTTGCGAACAAAATCAGTCTAAAAATGAAATCCCACATTATTTTCAGGCATTTACAAAGCTTTTTACTCTGCCCTTTTAAATAAAGCATAAAATAAAAAGAAAATTCAAACCAAAATACCCTGTTGCATTTAGAGAATTCATAGCAAGATCCTGTGACTGTGCTGAGTTAGTACAGCATGGGGTTTTCATTATAGAAATTATTCATTTTGAAAGTTTCAACTTGAGGTGTAGATACAGATGCATTAAATCACAATCTACAGACAGGGCAGACTTTACAATATTTAAAATTCTGCACTGTAAAATTATGCCATTGTTGCTTGTAAATATACTAAAACCTTCCTGTAGCGTCTTGTAAATATGCTAAGCATCCCCTGTAGTTCTCTTTCCCACCACCATTATAAATGAGACAAAAGAAATGTACTTCTTACATTATAGTTTCTTTTCCCTGGGGTATATCTGATGTTTTGTTTGGTATTAGCAGCTCCATTGCTTGACTGACAGATTTCAGAGTTTGCCATAATTGTGAGCTGTGTTCTCAGTCACTATGCTTTAAGCAGGCAGGGAATGGTACTGTGTGCTATTTTTTCAAAGAAAGGGCATTACAGTGCCAACATCCAATAAATGGAATCATAGAATTATTTAGGTTGGAAAAGACCTTTGAGATCATTGAGTCCAAATGGAAAATGCTGAAATCCTGAAAGCTGTCCCCCTCATTCCCATCCTCTTTCCTCTCTTGGTATCTTTCAAATTACTGTAATGACAGTTACCTTTATGTTACAACATCATAGTCAGAACTGCCATAGTTACAATTGTCTTACCATCCTCAGTATAAACCCGAGTTTATATGTGTTATTGAAAGAAGTGGTGTAGGTTGGCCTGACAGACTGTGTATCAAATACTGTTCTGTGCTTGCTTTCTAATATTCATTCCAGGAGCAAAACATTATAGATAGAAAACCAGAAAAATGTTTCCAGGAAATGCTAGTTAATAGCAGCAGAAGAGGAGCTGACATACAGATGCTGCATTGGTGAAGAGGTTCCAGAGCTATCCATGGCCAGCGAAAGCATCAGTTATAGGCAAAATTCAGGTAAAGAGTTTGCATGGCCTGAAGTCCAACGAGTTCTGTGAAGGGGCGCCTTTCTGCAGGGTGCACTGAACCCGCTCCCTGCAGCCTCACTTTGCCCAGATCTCTCTGCTCTGTGGTCCAGCTAAGAATATTCTTCTCCGTGCAGCCTTGGGGACCTGGGCAGGCCCTGCTCAGGATATGCTGATTTTACTCAGACGCCTCTGTGGGAGGGTCAGGATAAACATTGCCTCAGTTTGCAGAGCAAGGTTGTGATTCAGCAGAGCAGACCACAGACCTTTTTGGTCTCTTTCCCAGCAGAGACCATTTCACAGAGGTGCAGGCCACAGTGATGAAATTGGTTTTGCTCTTCATGTGTCACCGACGTCTGGGAGGAGGAGGGCAGCCAAAGAAATATTTAGGGGCAGTTGGGGATCAGGAAGAAGAAAACAGTATATACTCATTATGCAAGTCTGGTTTTCCCATTGATTGCAGAGGCCAGCTGTAAGTTATATGGTTAAAATACTAATTCAGAAATCATTTATGATGTACTAAAACTGTAATAGTAAAGCACTGTAGTCAGTAGAGTTTAACTGGAATGATGCCAGCTTAATGAAGACAGACATTGTTTGGTCATAGCTTTGTGTTTAGTCTTTATCACTTCCTTTTCTTCTTTAAAGAACTGCTGTGGCTGTTGAGGTGCAGTTTCCAAGATCTTGACTGCCATCTCTTTTTTTCACTGCATTGTTGAAAATTTATTATTTTGGGCAAAATTATTTTGTTGTTTTGCAAATGTAAGTTTCTAAGTCTCTGGGCAGACCACATTACTGCCGTCCTAGCGTCCTGTAGGTTCTGCTAAAATAGGATCATGCTTCTCTTACTTAATGTGTGTAGCATACATTTCATGTCTATTCAAATACCCTCTTTCTGCTACTTATCATTTTGTGTGTTGTTTCTCTGCCTTTAGCACAAGCAACCATAATTGTCTTTATGTACTTTCAGGTGAGGAACAATTTACTTACAAGACCAAAAAAACCATATTGGGCATAAATAACTTCTAGGTCTATCCTAACATTGTCATATTTATTGCATGGTCAGGAGAAGAGTGGTGCCTAGTTTAAGAGAAATGTTTTGCATAAAAGAGATTGCAAAAAGTATAGCGTGTGTCTAGAGAGTTTTCAAAAACACAGCCTCGCTTGTGTTGAGGGGAACAAAGAACTGTGAAATACATGGTAAAACATAATGCAGAGTGATTTTTACATACCAAAGGTGCTGACACATACTAAAAAACATATGTGCCAACAAAGACCTGAATGTTAAAGGTCTTTTTAAAAGCTGAATAAAATTCTGAATAGACTGAAAATATGCAGAAATATAGCTGAAAGACTTAAGAAATTTGAGGTATTATGCATCCTTTTCTGTGTGTTGGTTTTTTACATTTTTTGTATGCTGTGTACAACCAGTTTTTTGATGTTCTTCTGAAAGTAATTCTATAGTGAGGGGTCAGTAGAAATGAGCTAGATTTGTTACACTTCTGTAATTAATTACCAGTAGCTTGTTACAGTATGTTATTTCACCATGGTTAAGCTGGTTATTGTCTAACTATTCATATTTCTTCCTGTTTCTATTTAACATTTCCATTAAATGTTCTGTTTAATGTTTAGTGCAGTTTGTTGGGTGGCCTTTGTAAGGTCAGAGGCTGTTTTATCTCTAGAGCCTTAAACTTAGCACTAAAGAAGTGTCAGTGTTGCAGAACTGAAATTTTTAATAGTTCATCTAATTTGGTCTGGGTTTTTGTTATAGCTTTAATTCAGTTTGTCTTCTGAACTCAGCCTGGTGTGCATTGTGTGTTGGGCGCAACTCATTTTCTTGGTACATTTATTAATAGGGAAAGCAACAAGTAAGAAAATTTGCAGAAGTTACAGATTTTTTTATTTAATTGAAGAGTGGCTGCTTTTCAGGTTCTTTTTTTCAGGAGTAATTAGAGCAGGTCTTTGAACTCTACAAACTTTATTCACATATCATTTTACTAATTTCTGAACAGATTCTTCTACATCTCTTCCTATTGTTTTCTTGTCCTTCTGGAAGTTGCTTGAATACAAAAAGCATAGATAACCCTTTGTCGTGTTTGAACTCCAGCCAGCAACTAAATACCAGACAGCTGTTTGCTCACTCCCCCAACCCCAATGGGATAGGGATGGTAACCGGAAAAAGGTGCAGTTGTTGCAACTGAACACTACTAGTTTGTTAAAATGCTGCTAGGTTTAGAATCCAAACTCTTTGAAATCTAAGATATTTCAGTTTAGATGCTTTTCAGTAAATAAGTACAGATCCTTACTACATGTTTGAGTGATATGCCAGACAAATGCAAATGATGAAGTTAAGAAAATGAATGGAGAATGTTCCTTCCTTTTACTATATCATTTCCATCCATCCTACTGTGACTTTCAAGTTTATCGCTGATGCTACCTCAAAACTTTGCCATTGCATAACCATCTAAAAGATGTGAAGTATAAGATAAAAATTTGAAAGATTTCAGGGTCTCTTGGCCCCCTCAGTGTATGAAGATACTTTTGGGTAGTAATATTGCTATTAATTGTTTACAGTAAGTGTTACATTTCAGTGAATCTGATTTATTCTGTTGGGATACTTTTACTGGTTATTACTCTAAATGCTGCATATTTTGTCTGAGTATGATCTAACTTGCTAATCTGTGCAGTTGTCTACTGTAAAACTCTTTCCTCCTGAACTTTGCCTTTTAACTTGGTCTTCTGAATCCATCTACATGATTTTCCTTCCTTTCTGCTGAGTTTCTCCATATTAATCAGTCCCTGTTGCAGTACCTTCCATTATCCCTCTGAAGTGCATAAACATGCTATTAAACTAATAGCTTTTCCTGGTGTCTTGGCACAGGTTTGTTCAACTGATAATGTGGGTGAAAAGTCATTTAAAACAACTTGTTAGTCCTACGCAATGAGTGCTGGCAGTCACTCCGCCATCTCTTTCCTTCAGTTATTAAATATAAATGTTCAAAACCATCCATTTTCTAGATTCAGAAAGCTTGTAGCTTCCATGACCCTGCGTTACTGCTATGTATACCTGCGGGGGAAAGGAGACGGGAGAGGTTTTTTGGCAATGGTTTAGTTTTTAATACCTCTATCCTCCTCTTTCCTTCCTCACAAGGATTGTAACCAGTGTTCATACCCTTCTTGAGTTCTGTGAGGACAAAATGCCTTATTCAATTCACGTTCAATTAGATAAAGCTGATTTTGAAAGTTCTCTTTCATCCCTGGGGGGAAAACATGTTTTTCTGTTACCTTTGCCTGTTCAGGGTCAGTCCTTGCCCAAATAATTTGGGACCAGGAATGGGGCTCCTTATTGCTTCAGCCTTAGGAGGCTTGTCTATGCTTGCTGAGCCTGATCTTGCTGGTACTGCTGCCTTTGGGACGCATCCTCTTTGGCGTAGTCTGGCTTTTCAGGAAACACCTTTTCTTTTCTCAGGCACTGGGCCTTGGGCGGATACCCCTTGTGCTTCTGTACCCAGGGAGCTGGGCAGCAGTCTTTGAGGTCTGAGGGGAAAGGATGAGTATAGATTTCAAAGTCTCCTGCTGCATCCAGTATGTGAAGATACTTTCTGGTATCTTTGAAGAGATACATTGCTGCCAATTATTGACGCTAAATTGTTCCCAAAATGTGTTACATGTAGTAGCTGCTTACAAGAACAGCTCACTGAAAAGTTTTCACATAATTATATTATATGGTATATATTTCCAAAACCAGAAAAGGTGGTGGGCAAGTTAACTGAACAGCATCTTTTCACTCCCTTTTCCTCCCCCTTTAAGCATTTCTGTTTAAAGTCTTTTCATAAATTTTCTATAAAGAGTACCTCTCAGTTAATTTAGAATAAACTTGTATTTTATTTTTTGTCTTAGCTGTTGGATAGCAGTTCTGGCCTGCTGATATGATGATAGAAAATGTGATATAAAGATTTTAATTGATAGCCTGTGCTGAATCACTATGCCTGCTTGCTGGCAGGGGCAACCTGTCCTGGTGATATTTCTGCTGGTTTGTTAGGTCTCTCAGCAGTGCTGAGGAAACCATGATAGCTTTGTCTGCCAAGTTTTTTCTATGTGTATCAATGTATATGCTGGCAGGATACTGAAGTCTGATTCTATTCCTCCCCTCCTCTCACAGATCATTTAGCCTTATTTTTAATGTGGGTTGCTTTGCTTTGTGTGCCTCTGCATCCTCAGAGGAAAAAAAGCAGTAAATGATTTCTTCTTCATTGCATTATTTGATTTTTTTTTAATTTGTGGTACTGTGCCCAGACCCTGAACCTTTTAACAGTTGTTACATGTACCACTTCAGGTCTTTCTCATGCTGACATTTTGGGCTTTTGACTTAACATGTCTCCACAGTTTCCTTGTAGTTTCTCCCTTCTTTGGGATGTCCACCAAAAGAGTATTTAGATGTGAAAATGGATCATTTCCTTACCCTCTGTTCGTTCCCTTTTGTTACTTTCTTGCGTGGCTTCTTTGTTGATGAAACAGATGCTTCTATTTTTTAACTGAAATATTCATAGGTCATAGGTTGCAGCACCCACATGAGCCAGCCTTTCCTGTACCATTCAGGGCAGGGCTGCTGTTGTCCTATGGTCCCTGAGCTGGCCAGGCATAGGTACAGCCCAGAGCTTGTGCAGCTGTGGGTACGCAGTGCGAGCTTTGGCTTCTGGAGGCATAGGATCATGTGTAATCTTCCTCAAAATTCTCATTTGTACAATTGGGGTAATATGCTTTCTTATATGGTTAATATTTGAGAAACTTTGGTGAGAACTTCTATAGGAATTGCTCATGTAATACAAGAAAATTAATTAAATAATTAAAAAGTAGGTGTTGTGCTGCGCACTCTTCATTTTTTAAGTGGAGCTAATACAAGCAGACCATTAGAATGAGAAATTGTCTTATTTGAGGCCTTCTTTTATTTCTTTAATTTTGGAAATATCTTGTCACTTGTTCTAGGCAAAGCCTAGAATTTCTGTCCCACGTGACAAATGAGACATCGCTGCCAGTCCCATGGACCTTTGAAGTCATATGATGTCTCAGTCACCCAATTCTGTTTTGCAAAGCAGTATTCAGGGAGTGCAGTGTTTGGCTATTAGGGTAAACTTCTTGAATCTGTTCCTGCTTGTAGATTTACAGTAGCAGATTGTATTGTTGTGTTACAATCAGTCACAGAGATTGGGATTGTGTGAGGTTTGCTAAGTCAGTGTTCAGCAAAAATCAGACCAAATTTTCAGCTGATAGATTCAAGCGTATCTTTACTAAAATCAGTTAGTTTTTCCTTGTTACATCAGCATCAGTAAATTCTTCCATATCACTGTGTGATAATTAATAATGTGGGATTATGATCTTTCTGTGGCAAAGTATATAAAGAAAGCATCCAGGAATAGAAAATGAAAACTTGATGATAACATTAAAGATAAAACAACAAACGGTTGAAAGAACTATTAGATTTAAACAGGTGTCATGTAAATAGAAATGTGGTAGAAGTGTATAAGGAACTGGTAATGTAGAATAAGGAAATGCAACATGCATCATGCAAATATGTCTCATATTTCAAGGAAATATTTCAGAATATTCCTTGAGATCAAAAGGAAACAGTCTTCAAAAGTCACAAGCGCTATTTTGTAGAACACACAGTTTTTCTTGTAGTATGCACTTCTTCTGGGGGGTGAAGTTTTTTTAGGTTTAATTAAACTAAGTGCATACATATGTACTTAGACATTAAGACATCCTTAGACATTGAGCTTTATATAAACGTTCTGTGAGATCAGTGAGATCTGATGGGAGGACTGAGAACAAGTGCTGTCAGTGCACATAAAAGTAGCAAAAAGGAGGTGCCTGTGTAGCACATAATAAAGAAAATTTTGAATTAGGGAATGAATTCTGTCTTTTGACTTCAGGGGTGTTGGACCTCTGTACTGTGGATCTGATTCTAGCCTGAAAGCCAGGATTTTTCAGTGTCTATGAGGCAGTTTTGATGGGCTGGACTCATGCCAGGCCTCCATGCGTTGCCTGATCATTCCTCATGAAATGCATTAAAGTATTCTTTTTTTCAACTTAGGAGAAATATTTTGGTTGCAAACCACGTAGCTACATATTCGCTTACATTTCCCAAGCATGTGAAGCATGGGGTGAGATGGATGACAGTAATTTTTGCAGCTTAAGTTGCCACTTTATCATGGGGAAGCAAATAGGATCCATACGAGGTACATGTTATTGCAGAGTATGTTCCTTTTGTAGCATTCGGCTACAGTTAAAGCCCATCAAATCTTCTTTATGGCTTCTTATATCTTGAGACTCTATTTGTGTCAGATTTAGGGTGTGTGATTCACTAGTGACTGCATTCAAAGCCACATACTCCAGACAGGAGACCAGCTGCTGCCTGCTGCCCTGCTAGGATGGAAACTGAAGCAAAGAACATCTGCATAAGCAGGGAAAACTTGAATTCCTAATGCTAAAGGGAAGTCTGATTCAACAAAGGGTTTTTCTTTAATAATTCCTACTTAGTAAGAATTATTGGAATTTGCTGTTCATTCATTAGGTCGGGCTTTGTTTTAATGTGATTCATACTAGAAAAAAAATATGTTTAGACATAAAAGGCTAAGCAAAATGCATGCAGCTGATTAAAGAACATTGTTCTTTATTGGTTGAAGGACCTATTGCATCCCGGTACCCTTTATATACTATTTCTCATAATAAAACAGATAAGGGCACGAAAGTATGAAATATCCTGAAAATTTTTGAAGATTGCTTGAAATACTTGAAATTTCAGTACTGAAATGTTTCGAAGTGGCTGCCATTTCCATGCTTTAAGAAAACAGGAATATTTATTCGTGGGAAAATAGATTGTAATATCTGTAGGTTCTCTGGGTTTTGGAAGTCTTTTGCCCATTTCATGGCCTGTACTGTTCAATTGAGGGTTCTGCTGGAAAGATCTTTTAAAGAAACAGTTATTTTGATAATGAGCTTTCTAGGGTCTCTACATTTTTGCTTTGGTTCTCATACTCCCTGCATCTGTGCCACAGTTTGACTGATGAAGCTGTTGAATATGTAGCTGAGTGTACTCTGTTTGATGTGTCCTGCATCACCTCTGGGCACAAGGCGATGAGTTTGCTGCAGCTCCCCTCTCAGAACTGTTGCCCAGGGCTCTGTAAGTAATTAAGTGGAATTATTGTATATTACAGTATGCTGATACAATGGAAAAGAGGTTATGAAAACAATGAGATTTTTAGAAATGAAAGTTGTCTGCTGTTTTTCAAGCCCGCCACAGCCAAGAGCTAGCCTAGTTTGGTGCGCAGTCAGCAATTACAGGCTTTTTTTGAAGACTTAGTAACCTGAATTTCTGCTACAAAAAGATTTTATGTCTGTCATATATCTTGATGAGGACAATCTATAGACAATTTATCTCTGTAATCTACTTTGACAGATTATTTGCTGAGCTGTTTTTTTTTTTATTTTATCGTTGTGTGCACAGTATGTACAGTAATCCCAATTTATAGTTAATTTTTTTTTATCAATACAGAAATTGAACCTGTGCTTTTGAATGCCATGTTAACCCCTGGCTTGGGTGGCAAAATGGCATGGTCACTTCAGATGAAACATTGCCTGCTGCTTGCCTTCTGTAGTGCCTGGGAACAGCAGCCCCAGTTTTGCAGTCACGGCACCAGCGCAGTACCACAAATGCACTTTGGGAGGCATTGTGTGTGTGGCACTGCAACATGCTCTACTTACTACTTTGGACTGCCGTATCTTGACCTATGTAGTTGTGTAGGAATATGTGACAGTATCATTTGTTGGAGGTACAGTCACAGCGTACATTATTTTCTCCCTAGCAGAGGTATTCTACTAACACTGGAGAATATTTCATGTGGTTAATAGAAAACCCAGTCTCTTTTCTGTGAGTTAGTTATATATGGCTTGTTTGCTCACATTATCACATCATCTTTTAGAATAGGGTCGTTCATTTTCAAAGTATGTGAAAAGGCTATAAGCTACCATAATTCCTCTTCTCCCCCTTTCATACACACACGCACACCATGCAGCCTTGCAGCTGCACATTGTTGGCATTGTGTGATTTTGGGCTGCCTGTACAGTGCAGACAGGTCAGGAATGTGAGACGGAACATTGGCACCGGTTTCTGAGAAATGGTGAAACAGTTAGTGATTTTTAGCTGAAAAGAGAGTGGAGGTGAGGTGTTGTGATAGTCTCCATTTGAAAGATAAATGCTCAGGAAATGCACGGGGAGGAAAATGGAAGGGGTAGGAGGGGGTGAGGGGAGCCTTTGGGTATGCTTAGGCTGTTACAGGCAACTTCATGAAAAATGAGTTATGAACTACTTTAGGAAGCAGTAATATAATAGAAAAGATGTAATAAAACACTTCATTTGAAGAAAGCATCTTTGCTGCTCACCTGAATGTGAGTTTAATTTTGTTTTGAATATTGAAGGAAATTATGTATCATGTGAATACAGGGTATTTCAGATGCCTCTGGCAGTTTGCATGTTAATCACAATTTAGCGATAATTCATTTGGAAAGTCTTGTAGGGTGTCCTGTAATAAGAGCACATACTTTTTTGGGGAACATAGTCCTAGTCTAGAAAAAGATGGCATTGAGCTAATTTTGAATCATTCTCATTTGGCATTTCAGTAGAAGTTGCATGGTAGCTCTCAATGGTAGGCAGGTAAGGGTGTCTTGCCAGAACACCTGGGTCAGAGTGTGGAAACAGATGTCAAGCTGTTCTGCACATGAGAAACTATAGCTTTTAGTGTTGAAATTTTAATCCTCATGGAAAGCAAGCAAAGCTGTATCTGGGAGCTTGCTCCCACATCCACATGAAGAAAATGTGGATTTAGAGTTCAGGTTGAAGTCCTCTCTGCTATTCTTGCAGCACAGAAATGACCAAGGTGGATGCTCTTGGAGATTGTCACCATCTGAGACTAGAGGTGAATCATTAAATTTGTAGGAGTACTCAGCTCTTCCTTTTGTGCATGCATATTCTTGGGAGCTGAAAAAGTGCTGCTCTCTTAAATGAACATATTTCTAACAAGCAGTATCTGATCATAAGATGAACAGTTGTAGTATTCTGTATTTCACTGTCAATCTCTTAATTGCTTTTTTTTTTTTTTTAAAAAAAAAGGCTACAATAGCAAGGTCAGTTTGAACCCTCTTTATTTGATTTATTTATTTTTTAACACAGTGGAGCGTACTGAAATTTCAGTCCATGGAATGTACACTGGGTAATTAAGGAATTTTTTAATTTAGACTACAAGTACTCCTACAGATCCATTAATTTTGTGGCAGATGTGTCTAATACAGTCTTGTAATTTTTAGGAATTTTTTAAACCAGCTGAGAGCCTTCTGCCTTTTAAATTCCATATTAAGCTAATATGTGAAGTACCTCAGAACAAAAGGTTTCGTAACAAATTTTTTAAATGTAGAAGTAATTTAAAATATCAAGTCACAAATAGGCACTTATGGCATTCTAACCTGCTAGTTGCTTTGAGGGCCAGCCAAAATTTCAGTATAAAGTCTCGATATCCGTACTTGCCAAAGAGTTAATTTGTGACCTATCCAGAACAAAATTGGGCATGTGAATAGGAATGCTTGTTATTGCTGAAACCCTGCCCAGATTAGAGCACATCACTGCTGCAGCACACATAGCAAGCTCAGGCAGGTGCATGTCCCAACAGGAGAAGGGAGGTGGTATGTGGACATCCCTGTGCTATGTCCCTTCTATGCTGCCAGGACAATGCAAGCAGAATGGCTCTTCTAGGGTGACTGCAGCAAATGGCCTCAGCCAGCGCTTAGTCGAAAAGTTGTTTTAACAAAGTGGCAGAAAAACTGCAGTCATGAGTTAAGAAATCAGTTTCAGCTTTGCTGATAGAAGTAAAAGCTTTGTTTTGCTCCTCAGTCAGCGCATCTGACTGTGTACAGGCAGGGAGTGGATTTGCTGCAAGATTTTATGATTTTATGCTATTTTATTTTAAGTTTTTTCACAATTGGTTTTTATTCTGGGACTACATTTAAATAGGGCACCAGTTTTAATGCACATGGAGTGAGCATAACCCAGGGAAACCTGTGTTTCTACCATGGGAAGCATCATAGTACTATAGTGATTCTTTTGTTGCAGGAGCTGAGATCTTGTATTTTGATGAGGCAGAGGGCACCATCTCTTCAGTTCTGTGAAGTGTCTCGGGATCATTATTATGTTTGCCTGTGGAGTTTTTAGGTCAGGTAGAGCATTAATGAATATTATGAATGAATATTATGAATGAAGAAAACATGCTCTGATCTCTTTTTAAGCACTTTACTAAGACAGTAAGCAAACTTTTGTCAAGCCTTCTGATACATTTTCTGTGATTATGCAATAAAGTTAGACTAGCCTGTGGTTTAGGACCAGAATGTAACTTATAACTTAGCCTTTATGATTCAGAGGACAGCCTGAAAATATCCAAGTGAACTGTTATGAATCAATAGCCAAATAACAGGAATCTCAGCTTTGTTACTCATAGAAAAATCCTTCTGATTTTTAATAGCTGTCTTCACTCATTTTCTTTTCAAGGAAAGTTGTAAAAATATGTGATTTTTATTTATTTATTTTTTTATTTTTTTATTGCTTAAGCATGGTGTTACTGTAACTGCTGTTTCTCAACGGCACTTTTGGGAAGTGGGCAAATTAGATCGTGGCCTGACGTCAAAAGTGCAGGCACACACATACAACAGCAGAGAAGTCCCGCCCTAGGACAGTCCTACTACATGCTGTCTGCCCTTTGAAATGAACCCAAGGTGTTTCCTGGAGCCCTTTGGTAATTTGTCAAAAAATTCCATTGGCAAGATTGCTTCTGGTACAGCTTCCAGCCAGGGCAGGGCAGGTGCAATGCCCCAGTCCCCTTTTGGGTTTTGAAGCAAGTGGTGCGTTGAAGGCTGGGAAGTTAGACAGGTAATAAACATTAAGAGTTTAAATAAAAATGGGGTGCGGAGGATTTTGGCACTGTGCTCTGTACCTTCACTATTTTGTCATGTTAGGAATTAATGAGTGTATTGCCATTCTTCGGTGAGGCCCAGGCTAGTAACTCCGTCAGCTTAATTACTTTCAAGGTCTTTTTCTTTTTCTTTTATATCAGGCCAATTTTGTAAATGTCAAACAGTCTGCGCCTAAAGAATGACTCATTTTACATCATTTTATATCTTTTGGTAACTATGATGATGTCTTTCCTCAGTGTGATCAGTTGGAAAACTTGAAAAACAGTGCTCTTTTCTATTTAGGCAAGGTACTACCACAGTAACATTTAGTAATCCTTTAAGATTTTTGGAGCCTGTAGCCAGAATGGTCTTAGGGTCCCATAAAGCGTAACGATACAGAGTATAGTGAAAATGATGTAAAACCTCAAAAATAAACAGGATACTTCAGTTGCATTAAATGCAACTAGAGAAGTTAGAAATTAGAAGTTAGAGATGCATCTGGCCTATTTCACTCACTATGTGAGATGCAGTTTTGTTTTAGGTGTCCTGTATGCACTGCCTGTGATTGCCATCACAGGATGCATGTGCCAAGTACAGCTGAAACTGCAGAGCCACATGTGAAGTACTGCAGGGGCATTATGCTCTGAAAAAGCATGACCAGGAAACAACTAGAGCAGTTAAAACATTGCCTATGGCAGAGAGAACATATGCAATTTAAACATCAGTAGTAATTGATGTAAAAAGAAAGGTAATACCTACAATCCGTCTTAGACTCCTATCTGTGGCTTGGATGAGGATGTGGAAGAAATGATTCCAGAAGTTCTGGCTTTAGTGCTACAAGTGGCTGAAAAGTTCAGTTGCCAAACTTAGTTCTCATAGTGCAGTTTGAACTTTTTGTTGGGTGAAAGGGGAGGAGATGGGGAAGAAGGGAAAGGCCAGGTGGGTGTGCAGCACTGTGTAGGACTGGTGGGCAAAGGGAGATTTGTGGAATAGCTGTTTCTGGTTAGAAGAAATGCTGCCGGCCCCATGACCTCAGAAAACGGGCATCAGCACAGGAAGAATTCCAAGAATTATGTTGGAAATGTGCTGGCTGAAAAGATCTTTGAGAAGTGTTGAAATTTGCTATTACTACCTGTAGCAAAGGAGATACTATCTGCAGACTAAAGCTGATGGTGTGGTAGTGAAATACCTACAGAAGCAAACTGAGGTGGTTTTTCACACCAATTCTGCCACTCTGAGTTACAGCTGATGCTTTCAGAATCCAGAATTATTTATTCTGTAGCATCTCCAGAGTGGTGACAGAGCAATGTCTCTATCTCACCCTAATCTTATGGCAGAAGAGAAAGAATCAGTAAAAAGACATAAGTGGAGTCCACCCAAAACCAGTTAACAAACCATGTCAACTAACATTTTAATATTAGAGCAGTTATTAGGTACCAAAGATCTTTGGCTTTGAGATTTTGCCTTCAGTTCTAAGCATTTTCTCAAATGAGCGATAGTGTCTTTGTCATGTGTCTGCCCTGTACTCTCATTCTTTGCCTAAGTACAGATATGGGGATTTTTAGACTTACTAAATAACTAATGAGCCATACTCATGTTTGGAGTCTGACATTGCTGATGAGGTTTGCACTGAAGAAGTGATTCTTCACCAGCTTCAGAGCATGTGACACCTGCTGCTGTTCTTTAAGCAATAAACAAAAGAAAGGGTTTATAATAGATGCTTCATAAAGCATTTTCATAATGTGTTCTTTTATGTTTCCTTTTACTCTTTCTATTAAATCAAAGTTTTTAAGCTTTCTTTTCAGATAGGTGACAAGTGAATCAGTAAGGAAAAGTACAGATGCAGACAGTTTGACAGCTCATGAAAACAACAATCCAGAGTACCAATAGCAAATCTGATTTGTAATTCTTATTCATACATTGCAAAAAAGTGAAAATGGATGGGAACAGTAGCATGGTCTTGGAAGTTTCTTGTTTAAAAATAACCTTCCCCTGTCTTGCAAGTGAGTGCCAGCTGCTGCTGCTCGAAACATGACCAAATATGAGGATTGGAAAGTGAATTTTTTTTGTTTTTTTTTTACTGTGAATTCTCTCTTCATTATCTGTCAGGACTGCAGTTCTCGTGGCTCTCTGCCCTCTGTTCCCTATAATTTCTGAATGACTTCTGTCCCTTTGATGGTTGTATCATTCCTGCCTCTGCCTTGATAATATCACTTTGGTGAAGGCCTGCTCAAATTGTGGCTTTGCCACCAATGCATAAAGGGGTTATTAAATCCATGATGCTGTAGTGCCGGATTTCTTTCCCTGTTCCTACTGAAAGTGTCCATGCACACACTGGTGCAGCCAGTGCTGAAGACCCCCTATACATTTCTCTGCAGTGCCTGAAGAGTCTCTGTGGTTTGGCTTGGTGGTGGTAAGGCAGGGTCTGCCTTGTGCAGCAGAGTTCCTCCCTTGGTGGCGTGGAGGTGTCAGGGCTCTCTTTGAAGTCACTGCTCTCTGGGGTGCAGAACTTACATTTGCATCACCTCAACTCTTGCCAAATAGGCTGATCAATCAATGTGCCTATAGTAATTTCTGCATCTCCCTATACTGTGTTAACACAAGAAAAGCTAATTAGGATTCAGCAGAGAATAAGATTAGTTGAAGTTGTCACTTTGAAAGTACATTACTTCAGAATTACTTTTGCTCGTTCAAAGTCCTGCGCAGTTTTGGGTGTCCTGAAAAAGTTGCTAGGTAAAAGTCATCTATCTAGAATCAGGTAACAGCTCAAGGACCTGCTATAAATTCTCTTAATGTAACCAGGAGGATGGGATTAGACAGCTTTCTCAGCTGCAGGCTGGCGCTAAAAGGACAGATGATGCTAAACCAAATTACATTCTGACATCCAGAGGTAGGAAGAGAGCTGCTTGAAAAGGCTTTTATTCTGAGCACCTTAATTTTATTTATTTTTTTTTACGTCACAGGCCAGTTTCTTCTTTTTTTTTTTTTTTTTTTTTTTTTCCCCTCCTTCTGTGAAAATCTGTTGCTTCTTCAGGATCTCTTGCAGTTTGCCGTGATGGCTGTGGCTTGATGCCAGCCAGGTACACAGCCTGACTTGCTGTGAGACAAGACTGGGGACTGTTCCAAAGAGCTGGCAACTACAAATATCTGCAGAACAGAGACAGCCAACGTTGCTGCCAGCTGCCTCTGTCTGACAGAATATCATCTTAGGATATATGTACAAAAGAGAATGTATTAAAAAAAATGTGGCTGGTTGGTTGGTTGGTTTGTTTAGGTTTTTCTTTAAGCCAGCTGATCTGAAGAATCAGAGTTTTGAGAGCTCATAAAGGGTTTAAGAGAGTTACACACTGTGGCTTATGCTTCTCTGTGCAACAAATTCAAGATGTTTGTAGATCTTTACAAAACCAAGGTGATTATTCTTATTTATGTTTTGAGGACAGAATAATTTATGTGTAGTGCTCCATAATATAGATGTCCATGTAATTATAAAGAAAATTTACTTATTGGAAGGGAAGGAAGAGGTAAATGCATTACATTTAAATGTAAATGCATGCTAATTGCGCTTATCACTCTGTGATGTTGCGTATATTAATACACAGCATAAAAGAAATATTTGTAGGTGCTGGAATGAATGGGGAATTTGGTTGCACTTAAAAGATAAGTAAATTTAAAAAACTGAAGAACAAGTTTCTTTATCATTAAACTATGTTTAAAAATCATTTAAAACATTGCAAGCAGTCTGCCTATCGTGGGAGATGCTGTCTCATCATCTGTCTACTTCCTACCATTCTGAAATCTAATGGAAGGGGCATCTCCCATCATCTGGGAGAAATGAACCAAGCCCTTTACCTAAGCTGTTTGTATTGACAGAAAATATTTTTACTTCTAATTCTGCCTCTTTTTGTTTTATCTGCGAGGATTATTTGCCAGAAAGTAGAGAAAAGTTCCTACATTTACAATAGGAGCCAAGAGATATATAAAGGCAAGTAGATAGCCATATAGTGTAATACAGGAATTGTCAGGAGATTCAGGGTAATAATAAGCAAACTTGATGGGCTGAAGTCTTTAATGCTGGTTAGTGTACAATATAGATGCAGTTTTGAAACAGTAGCCCCACTTTATATATGGGCATAAAAATTTTAAAGAAATACTGACTGAAATGCAGATGAGAAAAGCTTCAGTTGCTGTAGGATTCTGTCTAATGAGGAGATCAGAGTTTCTGAAGATTGTCTGTCAGTGCCAATGCCGCAACTAGGATGTTTTAGGATGTTTTGAACATTAAAATCCAAGGACCTTGGAGTTTTGTTACTACCTTTACTCTGGGCTTGGACTTGATTCAGACTTTGGATTAAGGCCTAATTCTCTTGAACTGACCAGCCCAAACATTTCTGAAGTCTGAAATGCGGAACCAGAGTGGAATTAGGAGCGTTCAACTTCAGCTATTCTCCAGTGGTCACTGTGGGTCTCCCACAAAAGGACTGTAAAAGCTATTTTTCCCTGTAGGTATCAGTATAGGAATTGACAACATCAGACTGCACCATCCGTCTCAGAGGAGTCAGGTGAAGTGACTATCTATTTAAAAATCTTCTCTTATACCCTGAAGGATTACGGTTGTGCCTATCCAGCAACTCACCATTTTTGCTTGAAATAGCAGAAATAAACCCTCTGAGATGTTGGTATCTGGGAGCCAGAAAGGTAATGAAAACTCCCATCTGTATGATATGAAAGCTCCCAGGTAGGGCTGCTTGGTGCCTTAGAAGAAGGATGAGCAGGACTGGTTTTATTGCACCACAGAGAAGGGTTTGGGCTGGACTGCTCCTGATGCAAGATGGGGATGAGAGCCCTCCAGATCTAAGTGAGGGGTGTGAGTGTCCAAGGGGAGGGTGGTCTTTGCTGGAGTGGCTTGCATGTATTGTCCCCTCTGTGGGGAAATGTAGGAGACCTCAGTAAGCAGTAGCAGTGAAATGCCACACACTTACACACAGAGATGAGGGTTGTTTTTCTAAGCCTGCTCTAGTTCTCAGAGCATAAGGAGTTGTCTGGCAATACGTTGTAGCAATTTATGCGCAGCTGAATCAGAAATCTACATGCAAAAATCTTTTTCTTGGGGGATATCTGCCAGATCTTTGACTTTTCCTGTGGGGAGAAAGGGAGTTTCTATAAGTGTTTGTAGATTTCTTCATTTTGACATTACTACTGGAGCCGGCTCCATAGATAAAATCTTTTATGTGTATTTTTCACAGCTCTGTACTTGAGAGATAAATCAACATAGAATCAAGATTGTATGCAATATTTCAGTAACATTAGCTGTACATATTCCATTGCTAAACTTTTTGTACAGAATGTGATTAAAAGATTTGCAGTTAAAGAATAAGACAGGTATTGCTTTTCATTAATGATTACATCTAATAAGTGATGTGGTACTTAAGGCTGAAGTGATGCTTGAATTTAAATCCTAAATTCTGGCATATTCAACTTCTTTTAAAAATCTGTATTCTAGAGTTTACTTGTGTAGCCTCAACCTTTAACTTCATTTAAAGTAGTGCTTAAAGAATAACTATGTAACAAATAACTATATAACTAACATCCATAATTTTGTCTTCTAAATTTGGAATAAGCTGTTTAGAAATTATTCATAGGCTTTTGAAAATCCTGGCCACTTTAAAACACAATTTCCAATAGAATTTTCTCAGCATGTGAAAAATGGGTCAGAATTTGTACCTTTAATTCATCTGAATGCTTTGCTGTTGTTGGATAAGCAACATGCAAATTGCAAAATGGATGTCAGAGCCAACTTTCTGATATATGTATACCTCTTCCTGGCTTTTCCCAGTCAAAAATGAGCAGTCCCTGCCTGTAAACTTCAAGGTGTCATTAGTATAGATGTCAAAATTTTCATGCGTCCAAATCTGAACTTGCAGAAGTGCAAATGGGTTTTCAACATGAAACTCCAAATCCAATTCTGAAATTTCTCGGCCCATTTTTATTTTACAAGCTAGCTAACCATGACATGTATGTTAATATCATTAAGGAATAAAGCGTGACTGTTGCAAAATGGTACATAGTTACAATAATGGAAAAGGGTACAAATATTAACTACAATAGAGGACATGAAAATCTAGCCTGCAGGTCCCTTGGTAAATAATTCTGCAGATTTATTGCATTATAGCACAATCCTGATACAATAGATGCAACATGAAAATTCCTAGAGAATTCAGTGAACCCTGATTTTCATACATTGTTCTTTGAGAACTAGATAAGAAACAGTCTAAGACACTGTAGCTGTTGCAAAATTAGATAATTAGACTTGCTTTTATTTTTCTGATTAAGTTTTCACAATTTAATTGACATTTTTAGGTTTTCGAAGTTGTCAAGAGTATTTTGATAACTCTTTTTGATAAGACATGAGCAGAGGCAAAGTCTAGGTTTGCTTCACCAAATATCTGCTCATTTCATAGAACTGTAGATTCATTTGTGATTCTGGACTTGAATAATCTAAGGCAAACTCTTGGTATTGTCCCTTTGTCATCTTCAGTACAGCAGATGCAAAAGAGCTAAGCTTAGGAAACTTATTAAGATAAGAACTCCAGCAATTATTATTGGGTTTTCAGTCTTAATGTTCCCTTCTATTTCCTGTGAAAATTAACATGTTCAACAATTTGCTTCCTTTTGAAAGTCTAGTATTTGATAGTTTTCTATCAAAAAAGGAGTCTTTCTTCTTCTGCAATGTGCAGTTTCTCTTCCTATACTAGAATCTTTAAAATACTCAGTTGGCAATCCATATTATAGTTGCTTATTGCCAAATAAAAGGTTTGTAAATTATCTGGTTTATATTTGTGCTGTCCTCAAAGGACTGAAATTTGCTTTGGGGTAAAGCAATGGACTAAGTAATGACATTTTCTTTTTTAAAGCACTGCCAGAAACTTAATTTCAGAGAGCTTTTTATTATTAAATTTCTCAGCCTTCCTTTCAAGCACTTTATTAGGAACACTGCTTATTTATTTGGGAGGGGATGGGGAAAGTGTTGAAGAAGGGGGAGATGAAGGTGAAAAGCAAGCTTATTGATTCATATTGTGATCTAAATGTAGTGTTCATGTTGGCAACAATCTCAGTTTTGTAATGTGCAGTCATTTGAAAGACTGATTTTAACGTAGAAACCTTAAGAAAGTGGGGAACTTGTTTCTCTTGAACTTTTCTTTGAGCTCATGTTGAAATTTAAGGTCTTTGGAGTTTTTAAGTGGTTCTCCTAAAAAAGGCAGGTGAAAAAAACATTTGCTGCTTTATCAGAGGGAACAAGAGAAATCAAACCTTTGCTTGTTTTAATTGCAATCAATGCAGCTTTGGGTGCTGGGCTTAAGTTCGATGGTGTTAGAAAAGGGAATTCTACTTAATAGCTGTAGTATCAGGAGGACTTGATCCTGCTTGTGGGTTGCGTTCTGCAGCTGTCTTTTTGTTCATTTACATTCAAGGCTTAGCAGGTGGCAGGTAACATTTAAGAAGGGACTATTTGTCTCCAGCCTGCAACATA
This sequence comes from Psittacus erithacus, assembly GCA_009867235.2. Lineage (NCBI taxonomy): Eukaryota > Metazoa > Chordata > Aves > Psittaciformes > Psittacidae > Psittacus > Psittacus erithacus. Next base: position 1,995 of record WYDI02018882.1, on the reverse strand, counting down.
AAGCTGACCCAGTAAGCTGAAGCAGAAAAGGTCGGTGACTGCTGTTTGTTACATGATAAATGCATACATTTTCTTAGTGAAAGACAGAAATGCTGTGAGCCCACTTAAATAGTAGGTGTGGAGACAGTCCAAAGTATGATTTTGCCACTGGCATCTGAGAGAGCTGACTGGAAACTGGAAATTCCATTCCTCACGAGAGCTGGACATTCTGACATTTTCTGTCATTCCAGTTTGAGGCAAAGTCTGGCAAAATTAGAATTTTATGATATTCCAGTTTAGGGGGTATGGAAACATTTTGGGTTTAGCATTGTCCAAAGAAATGAGAATGCTTTTGCGTTTTGTTTAAATGTTTATCAGACCTAATCCATTTAAATTAAAATTTTCAGCAGCAAACAGCTCTCTCTCAAAATGCATTTGCTATTTGATTATCTGGGGACTGAGGACATGTCCCTCTGAGGGAAGGCCTTCATTTTCTGCCTATTTAATTTAACTATTTTTCTACTCTTTCTACGAGTCACCCCAAGCTGGAGCTCTGAGCTCTGGTCCGTCCTTTTCCAGCTTCTGTTTCTGTAGCTCGTGGGTCTTGTCAAGGAAAACACAGAATGAATTTCCACTTTCCTTAGCACCGCTGATGAGATGTTTCTAGCCTCTGAAATCACTTGCAGGCATGGGTAGAGCTCTGAGGAGCCATGTCTGTGTGTCTGGTGCTTTTAGAACTTGAGATCAGGAATGTTCTACTCTAGTTTTATTTTACTTTAATTCTTTCCTCAAAAAACTTGCTGCTGCCTTATTTATGCACTTTGTCAAGCTTCCTTTTCCTGTTGCCAATTTTGACTTTCACTGGGTTGATTTATTCTTTATTCTTTTTTTTAACTGCCTGATTTGTATTTTGCATGCTTTTTCTCTCTGACTGTGAGGCATGATCCTTTGGCAGTTGTTGTGGTGTAAGGCTAAGGACAGTGCTGCTCTACAGCAAATGGTCTTGTTTAACAGGAAGGGATGTGTCTGCAACAGCATCTAGGTGGAAGGAGCAGTGCAAATGATGTGTTTCTTCCAGGTAGCGCGTTGTAGTATTTGTAGGCCGGGGAAGTGTGACAGACAGCACAGATTTGAAGGAATGCACCATACTGTTTTAGAAATTACAAAAATAATAAGTCAGCTGGGAGGAGGCAGCTGGAGCAAGGCAGAATGGGAGCATCCTACTTCTCTGTGTTGCAGAGAACTGCTCTGAAGCACAGCAGGAGACAAGCTGTCAGGTGTACCTTAGGTGCTTGAGAAATGCACCATTACAGAGTTAGTATGAAAAGCAAAAAAGCTTTTGGCACTTTTGCAGGAAATAGAGGGGGAAAAAGGTGCCACTGCTATTCAGAAATGCTGAAAAAATAAACAAATTTTGTGTATGTTTCCTGCAGAGAAACACAAAGGAAAGTGTTGGATAACAATTGATGCTAATATGTAGCAATATAGGTAATAGTTTTCCTACTGTAAATCTGGTCCTCTTTCATCAAGTTTACTCTCCTGACCTTCATTTTATTATGAACTTTTCAAGCCCTGCCTAAGATGGTTCTCTGATGGGGGGCACTTCCAGAACTTTGTTCCTAGACATGTTTTTTCTTATTTTCTTCTGAAATTTATATCTGTGTGTCCTTTAGCTTAAAGCCCTCTTTGGACTGTTTATTTTGCCTGGTAAATGACCAGACAGGAATACTATCCTTCCTGTCCTGGTCTTGCTAGGGTAAAAGGTGAGGTGGTTAATTCTTGTTTCAGCAGAACATCATCTCAATAATCTTGAAGTCTATTTCTTGGCTTGTTCTGGTTGAAAGGACTCTTTCTGGAACATGGCTGACATAATACACAGTATTTTAAAGGAGGAGCTTTCATAGGGGTTGTCCTGGGTTCAGCAGTAGCAGTCATTTTTTTCCTTCTTAGTGGCTGGTGCAGCGCTGTGTTTCTAACTTTCAGCCTGAGAACAGTACTGATAATACCGATGTTTGT
>WYDI02018879.1:0-83100 GCA_009867235.2 Psittacus erithacus | reverse complement strand
AGTGTTAGTATAGGTCCTTCCATCGAATGCGGATGGTTATTACGCGTAAGGAAAGCTCTGAAAATCAACAAAAAAATAAGAGTTTTAAGGAAAAGAAAAAAAAAAAAAAAAAAAAAAAAAAGAGATCGTAAATTAGCTTGAGAAGAACATGATGTAGTGATCAAATATTCATTGAAATTCAGAGATAAATGTCTGGGGAGACTCTCAACTGTTGCCTGTTTTCAGTTCTCCAAAAACAACTTCTGCTTTGCTGGGGTCTGCCTATTCCTAAGTTATAGGGAGAGTGCATTCTTGTACACTTCGAGGACAGAGCTGGAGGAGGCAAGGAAGTTACTGCCCCTGGCTGTTCTCTACTGCCAGTCCTATGGAGCTACACTTTTGAGGATACAGCACTAATTTGTAGTAACTCTGTATAGATCAGTGACAAGATACCCTTGTTCCAATGGAGTCATGGTAGAAGCAGTCCTGCTGACTCTATCCTGATATGTGGAGAAATAAGGGAATTCTTAACTCAGGGAAATAAGAGAATTCTCTTTAATATTAGTTTTAGACAGTTCGGAATGAAAAAAAATAGCTCTGATTTAGAGGCTATGTAAAAGGTGTGAAAATAATAGCTCTGTGTAGCCGAACATTTCTTAGCAGTAGCCATGTACAGTCCCATTTTCTGCAGTTGTTTGGAATGCTTGAGTTTCCCGGATTTTGTTTGGAAGTGCAACACTATCCATTTTTGCATTGGTTTGCAGATCTTTTCATTGCTTTCTGGAGCCCCAGAACATTTTAAGTATGCTTTTGGATAAGACATGCTGTAAAACAAAGCGAAACAAAAAATTGTGCCACTGCCCATATGTCAACACTTTGAGCACTGGTTGCTGCTGAGGCTTTCAGCACAGCCCTTCCACGTAGCAGATTATGTGCTTCTGTCATCCTTGGCTCCAGCAATGCACATGACGGCTGCGTCACTCTTGTTAACCCCTCTTGTTCCATGATCTCATTTTTACTTAGGATGCCATGAGGTACATGCACTTGCAAAGTCATTATGGTGACAAAATAGTGTTGGTGTTTCAGGTTTTCATGTTGCTAAGTATCATATGGCACCTAGCACAGAAGGATGCTCTCTTCAGTTTATGCTTCAGACCCTGTTCCTCCCAATATACAGGCCACCAATGCAAACAAGCTTCTTCTCTGGCTTAAAAATAAATAGGTAAGTAAATAAATAAATAAGGTATCACTTTTAGCAGCACCATCAGGATTATAAGACATCGGTGTTGCTGTTATGTGATAATAAGACATGCCAGTGGATTTCCTTGTTGTGAGAAGCAACAGAGAAAAGAGGGAAAATCTGTTTGGATGATTCATTGTCCATGTGAGGAGATGGAATCTCATTACCACCTTCATGAAATGTCTCCCAGTTTTCATAAGAAGGGGAACTTTTGAGGGAGAAATGCTGAAGACTTGAAGAAAGAGGGAAGCTTGGGATGATGAGCTTGGGATGAGGTTTGAATGCTGCACTGACGGATACCCTATCATTGCCTAGTGGCTAAAAATAGGCTTCAGCTAGTGTATACATAATGGATATTCAGTCTGTTTCCAAACTAGGTGTGTGCAGGTTTTACAAATTCCTATTTTCTTCCCAGGAGGACAGAAAGAGTACGCAGCCCTACCACCTCCCATACACACAGGCACACAATCTCCTGACTCTCATTTACACTCATTTACACTCGTTTAGACTAGGGATAAAGCAAATCTTTCATGCTCAGCCTAAATAAAGGCCCTGGCTCCCACTTCCACCAAACCCCTTTATGCTTCAGGAGGAGTGGAAATGGGCTGAGAAGCCAGGAAGAATGAGACCCTTGTGCAGGACCAGCTTGAGGTAGAGCTGCATGGGCAGCTCATCCCGAGAGATTTACAAGGCAGGTTTCCAGCTGGTGTTATTACTCTGAGGAGCTGTTGTAGCTAGCGGAGCTGCAGGGATTTATGGTTGATGAAGCCGAGACTCCCAAGCCTGCAAGCATCTGGTGCTGACTCACTGCTGGGTGCAGCAGTGGGGTGAGGATACAGTGTGAGAAGGCACTGACATTTCATGCGTTCTGCAGGAAATCCAGTGGTAAAAATGGGAGCATGGCAGGACCTGCTCTTCACCCTAAAGGGAAGGCTTACCCTGCCAGCATCCTGGTGCAGAGCCTTGGGAGAGGGTGGGGAGGAAGGGCTGTACAGAAACTTTGAGGCTGTGGATTTAAGTTTTGCTTTCTGTTCTTTGCTTAAAAAGAGATTCCTTCATCCAAATCCCTGTTCTTCCTGCTACCTACCCTGTCCCCCAAGAAAACACATGTAAAAAGCAGTTTTAGTCACACAGTATTGCTTCTATCACACTACTGGCAATAGTGCCTAGCTTTGTATAAACTACTGCCTCCCTGGGCTGCCAAACCCCTGCCTACAGGAGCCCTCACTGTCAGGCGTCTCAGCTTCCACATGTGCTCAGTGAGAAGCAAGATTTATTGCAGCGATAAGTGGTCTCTGAAGTGCAGTTCTGCTGCTCAGCAAGTGAAGCGAGAGCCAGGCTGTTCCCTGGCCACGTGCGACTCCCAGCAAGGCCAGCCCCGCCTATTCCCGGTAGTGTCCCTGGCTGTACTTTGTCCCCATGCACGGTGGCCGCGTCTCCCTGAGAGCTCTGCCCTCTTCTGCTCCAGGCTTAGCTCCACACACGCAAATAAGGGTAAGCAGTTTGCTTCTGAGGTGCAGGCTTGCTTTCCTCTACCTGCCAGCAGAAGTGCTAGCGAAGGGAAAAGGAAACCCTCTTATCAGTGGGCATCAGTAATTAGCATCTTCATCAGAGGTAAAATGTTACAGAGTGTGTGCAGTATGGGCAGTTGCTTTTTACAGAGGAGCTGGGTAAAACTGCCTCTCCTAGACAGACCATTTGCGTGGGGCTTTTAGAGCAGCTGCCCAGGAAAAAATCACTTTAGAAGGGGAGTGTGCTTACTGCTGGACAGGGAAGAGGCAGCCCAGGCTGGAGGGGTACTGTGATTGATGGTGTTCGTATTTGCTTACTTTGTCATCCAAGGTCTTTCTCTGACACCTCCTTTATAAGCACCCAGCAGGCAGATATGTGGAGCCTTCTGCAGGGATCCCAGAGGCGCTGAGAGCTGTTTCTGCGTGGAAGTGTTTAGGAAAAGCATCAGGAAATGACAAGAGGTCAGGCTGTGAGAACTGGAGAATACATCTTGAGTTACTTCACAGCTAAAACATGCTGACTAAGGGCAATTAGGTATTTTCCTAAATGCTGTGCCTGCCTGTGTTTCCAATCCAGCACGAGCTGTGTAAGACATGGAGGGACAGCATAACAGGCACTGTGCAGGGAAGTGAGGAACCATACCAGAGAAGCTGGGGTGACCCAGCAGATCCCCACTGACAAAGCCAGACAGGGAGATATGCCAGTGATATGCAGTTACATTGCTGAGCCTGGATGTGATCCAGCTCTGTGAACCTCAGCTGGATTTTGAGGCTTGTTATGCTGGACAAACTGGAAAAGCCATTTGCGTGGATGAGGCTTCTTGCAATCCTGACTTCTCAGGGCGGATTTCGAGGCTGAGAGACTCGCACAGAAGTCACCAGGGCAGTGTCTGAAGATATTGCGGTTGTATTTCATCCCATTCCAGAACACAGGAGGCCAGAAAGTAAAAATAGGGCATGGTTTCCCAGGGTGTCCTGTTTCTACCAACTGCTGTGACCCTTGGCAGTAGTGGAGGGAAAGAAGAGAGATTGCATACAAAGAGCTCAAAGACTGAAGCAGAGCTGTTAGCATTACTGAACTGAGATCTTTCATACCTATACATATCTTGGAAGCTATTAATTAGCAACCATGTTGCAGGCAGTAAGCTGATCCTAACTCTGAATAAACGCCTCTGAATAAAGAGGATAATCAAGTTGTCTGTAGGCTGGAGGGAAATAAGATGCATATGAGACAGGCCAGTAATTCACAGACCTCTGAGTGTACCCAGATTATTGAGCACTGGTTTATGAATTGCTTGGTTTATAAGCAATAATACATAGGATACAACAGTAAGGCCTTCAAAAGTATTCTTGGTTCAGTTGCAGCATGGATGAATTAGGGCAGGTGACAAGTGGTCCAGACCATGTTGGAGGCAAGAGCAAATTCCACAGGTTTAGTAAGCTTAGACACTTCATACTGTGTTTAAGCAGAATACCTGTAACGACCTACTCAGGAGCTGTGGGGTTGGGACCACAGCTAAGTCAACACTGTGTTAGTCAGCTCAGACAACCTTACTAAGAGGTGTTCACTAATATATTCAGTACATGTATACATCAAGCCAAACTCACCGCAGATGTAGGGAGGCACACTGACCTCTGTCAAGTTAAACCCCTAGAACACCAGCAGAAAGTGGTGCTTATGGAGTGTGAGAACACTGTGGGGATTAGATGTATTCATTAAAACTGTAGAGGCCTGCAGAGACATTATTGGGCTCAAATGCCCACCTATATTTTTCCAGCTCAATTTGTTAGTCTACCAAAAGATACTGCCTCCCAGTACAGACCTAACATCATTCAAAAGTTATGGTGTAGTAGTGTGTATGAGTTATGAAGAGGGTTCTGATGCCTGCTTAACTATGTTATTGAAAAAAATACAATTAAATCTTTATTGGTCTGACATGGAAATCTCCTGCCATCAACAGAAACATTGCAAGTAGCCATTATGTTTTGAAGGGCATGCTTAAAATGGATCGTTAAAAAAGGTTTCATGTCTATCAGTAATTTAAAAAAAAAAAATTTTCCTCTGTTTTAAGGTGCTAAAGAAAGCATCAAAGCTTCCCTTTGAATGGGAGATATCACTGCAGACAGTCAACTGAGTACTATTCCAGAGCTGTCCAAAGAACAGACTAACAGCCCTGAAAGACAAGCACATACCTTCAGATGAGGAAGAAAATGTGCCCAAGATCTTCTTCATACAGATGTAAGCAATGGCCATAATACAGTGGAAAAAAACAGACTAGAAAGTATGTCTGCTGTTTTGTCATTAGTGACCCAATCTGAAAGCCCCTGTGTAACAATGTCTAGAGTACTCTGTTTTCGTAAGACAGATAATCTCAATAACAGGGCAAAGCATAGAGAACAAAGAAAGAACATACAGAGCCAGGAAAGGTGAGGAACCACAGACATGGTTTAGTTACTAACGCTTTTTGTAAGAAGTTGGATACGTCGTGTTCAGGCAAAAGCAAGTTTCACTGAAATCAGACCGGTGTAGAAAAAAATGCATGTTCAACATTTTGTCCTTCGCTGAGCACCATGGTGAGTATAGGTGTCCATCTCCATAAGAGGGCAGAGAGAGAATAATTCACACTGCTGACTGTGATGGTAGGGTGTGTTCATGGTGACAATGTCAGAGCAGAAAATCTTGTGAGACAGAAGCCAGAGGTGGAGGAGATCCTTTCCAGCAGTCACAGAATGTTTACAGGCAGCCAGAAAGGGAAAAGAATCCAAAATACTACAAAACCTATTGAAGAAGGGACTCTGTCTACACCTGGCCCATATTAGCAAAGACCAAATGACTGAGTCATTAAAAACTGGAGGAAAGGAAAAGAACAGCAACCCTTCCCTAGAGAGGAAAGCAGCTCATGGAGATCTGCTAGATGTCTGGGTTTGTCTGCTAGGGAAGAGCACCCAGATGGGCATCACCTTCCCTTCTTCAGGTGTAGGATTGTAAGGAACATTTGAGAGAACCCCGGGCTCTCTCCCACATGGGTATGAAGGACAGTCTCAGCAATTCCACAGGGGTCATGCCAAGGCACCTGTGTGCAGTGTGACAGAGACAACAAAAAGCTGGTTTGCTTGGTTGTCACCGTGTGCTTGGTGAGGATTTTGCCCAAGCTGCAGTCACAAGCTGGGGCTACACTTCTGGAGATTGGAGATAGATGGCTGAATATGGTACATGGTTTTCTGGTACCTGTGATGTATCTGGTACATCACAGGTACCAGAAAGCCTCAGCTCCCATTTAGAAGATGGCATGACAGAGTAAAACCACTTTGGAAGACACCAACAAACTGGAAAGGAGAAAAAGGGCTAACTGAAAGGGCCCAATGTTGCTGATATGATGACTGCTGAACTTTGGGACATCTCATATGAAAAGGGACAAGCACTACTGGGATGGTGGAAGAAGAAGGAAAGGAAAGAAAAGGCGGGGACAGAGGGGGAAGAAGAAAGCTTGAACTTTGGCAGGAAAGTAGAAGACAATCCCTCTGGGTCAGAGCATCTGCTCTGGAGCAGGTCCCCAGTGAGTGTGGCAGGGAGGAGCAGGAAGGCAGAGGATGCTGCAGTTTTAATGCTGCAGTGGTTTTTTCCTTCCTGTGGATTTGCCACCTTTATCAATCCCTCCTTGTCCTGTCTCTCCTGAGGCTAGCCCGCAGCAGTAGTGAATAGCCTTTGCACACTCTAGCCATGGAAGCTATGGGCCAGGGTCCAGCTGTGTGCTGCGCAATCTGTCGCCAAGGCATCCTTCTTCCACCAACCCAAACACTGGGAAGCAAAGACAGGTAGAGGTCAGACTCTAAGGAAATTGCCGGTGGTGACTTAAGTTATACATACCTGGGGCATTACCCTGGATATTCTGTAACAAGATGCTGCGCTGAGTGACCTATTTGATGCTATGTTTCCTTTAGTTTTGGTCCCCTAGAAATGACTCTTATGCTCCTGTGCTCCAAAGGCTCTTTTCTTCATTTCAGCCCAACCTGAGATGTGTGTAATCATTACAGGCTGTCTGTTTATCAGCTGACCACCTCCAAAGGAAAATTCTGTTACTTTTTATTTCATTCGAAGTTTATGGCCTTCAAGTCAGGTGTAGTCAGCATCCCCGAGTTGTAACACCCCAGTCTGAAACACAACATGTGCTTTGTGTCCCTCGTGTCTTCCAGGAAAGCATTTTGCAGCCAAAAAAAAAGAAAAAAGATAGCATCTTGATAGACTGAGAGACGTAATGTTACTAAAAACATCTGCACAGCCAGTACTAAAAACATCTGCACAGCCAGCTTTACAATAGGCCAGATAATCTGAACATCCTATTTCTAAATTAATGGTAATATCTTTTCCAAAAAAACATCCTGGCTTAAAAATATTTTTTCTATGTATGTGAGGACATCTTCTTAACTCACCAAATTGTTTAAAAGTTTCTGTTTCTCAAGCAGGTACTGTGTCAGTATTTGAATGGAAAACTTTTCATAGGAACTAAGAAGCATGAGCATGTTCATCTTTTGCCTTAATCCCCCCAGCTCAAGGAAAGGTACATTGCATTTATCTGTACCTAGAGAGAGGTGGCCTTGTGAGACTGGAAGTAGAATGAATGTTTTTTTGTTGTCTGTGATACAAAGAAGCTTATTTTTTGTAATTAGTACTGTTCTGCTTTATGCTACCATGTTTCATACTCCAGAAAATAATATATTGCATTTGCTAGGAGCTGGAGAAATCTGGTAGCCCCATTGAGATGATGCCCCAACTCCAAGCAGCAGTGTGGCTGGGCACACATTCCCAATAGGCGTGTACACAGACACATGTATATACACACATGATATATAAACATATGCACGCCGCTCGCCCAGAAGAGATTTAGAAATGGAGTTTTATGAGAAAACTGGGCAGACTGTGCTGATCAGATGCAATGAATGGCCACACAAGGACACTGATGAGCAGCCTGTTTACATGACTGGCCCTGTCCCACTGTTTTTCCATTTTTCTTTCCCCCAGAATCACCTAGATCCCTTCCTTTTCCTGCCTTTGGTTCCTTCCTAAACATCTTATTATGAGTCGCGTACAATACCAAAACGCACTTCCCTTGCATCCCGTAAGGAGTCTTAAATGCCAATAGGTAGTACCACTGATCTGTTTGAAAGCTGCTCTAGAAAGCCTTTCCAAATGAATCAGTGGTGGGTTTCACCTCTCAATGTGTGGCTGATGGCTCCTGTGATGGATCCAGGAGGAGGCAGGCAGGGTGTGATTTGGGTCCCCCCTTCTCTGCCGTTGTCTCTGTGCACTCCTTTGCAAGTGGGAAAAGGAGCTTTCATCACATAGCCTATCAGTGTTAGAACATAAAATAAAGCTGAATTGTGACCACAGTGAGATGTGCTCTTCTTTCAACTCTGTCATTCTCCAAATTTAATATTAATCACATTAAAGATCTTTGTTAGCTATGTCACTTACCAGAAAAAAAAACCCAGACAACCCTAAACAAGAAATCAGGTTTACCTGCTGCTTTGTATTTGCCTTTAGCTGTGCTACAGGCACGCAAATTACTTCTGCATGTTGCGGTTCCCAGATTGCCTCCAGAAACATTTTTTACATAGAGCATTTTTTGCATAAGCTTAGTGCTGTCACTATCTCAGGTGTGAAGTAACACAGCCACATGCCTGTGAGGCAGTGTTTTAGTTTCATATCTCAGGCATCTTGTGGCCAATCACACAGACTACCCTGGCTTGTCCTTTTGCTTTGGTAAGCCTCATACTACAGTGGTGACTTTCAGCTCTGTCACCATCTTTAACTGTTACAAAATAGAGTTTCTAGCCCAAATTTTCCAAAGGAGTGAGTGTTTTGGGGCACTGCCAGTGGAGTTGTGAGTCAAATTAGAGGGCTGATCAGGAGGACCTGCATGCGCAGCAGTTTGGGGTCCTTTAAGAAACCCCTAAATGAACATCATGCAGAAATTGAGGAGCCACTGCTGCAGAGATGTTCACCTCTTTTAACATGCTCTAGGAAAGGCACAGGAGCTGGGGAGGAGGTCAGGATGTCAGAGAGAGGTTTGGTTACTCAAGGGGCTGACAGCACCCTGGTGCTTTCAGTTCCTATGCTCTGCTTTGTGTGGAATCTGGGTGTCTAGGGAAAGTTCACCAAGCTCCTGTCAGACCCTGACTAGCATTCAAGAAAAATAAACTTTATTTAAACACTTGTTTAGAGATTAAGTGCAAAACTGTTTTTTCCTGCCAAGATCTAAGCTCAGAGCTTTCTATTTCCTCTGCAGCAGTGAATGACATCATTGCCACCCTCTTACACTGTGTTAAGTGTAAAGGAGGCCATTCAGTGCAGAGCAGAAACAGAAAACAACTACCTAGAAATCCTGCCTAACAAATAAATTACTTTCTTTTTAAACATTTAATATTGAAATTGTAGTAGCCAATGCCTCCTAGCTTACGTTGTGAGGCATTTTCTGTTATAAGCTCATGTTGTCAGTCATTTACAACTTTAGCAGACCATCCCAATGGAAATTTTCCCTGCCTCATGCTGTAGATAGAACATTGTTTGGAAAACATCCAGTGAAAAATGATTTTCTGTTCTTCTGAGAGCAAGATTAGGAACATTTTAGTAGAGCAGATTTGCCTGTGCTGAAAAACAGCTTGTGAGTACCTAATGGGTGCACTCTTAGTCACACATGCAGGTGACTCTTTAGCTATGGAGTCATATGGCTGTGGGGACACTGCTATAAAGCACACATATTCAGCATAATGCTTCACTTACATTGTTGGTGTGCTAATCAGAAAGGTAAGCCAGCCTTGCTAATGTCTGGGGAGACAGAGTACATTGGCAGCAACCAGTAGTACTCAGTGTCCCGCTTTTCGTATAGTCATGTACAAGCTGCACCTTCACAGACCTCCATGTGAGCATCAGTTCACGTCTGCCTTTGTTTTCTATTTTCCTGTCTATCAGTTTTGAAATTTGTCTGAGTTAGTAGGACCTACACATGGTACAGTGCATTACAGGCTCATCTCTGGCAGTGGTCCTTAAGGTCTGCCCTGGGCAGCGATTTACTGGGCCAGGGGACTCCTGCCAGCTCCTTAATGGCTTGTCAGCTTCATTGAGCCTCTTCACACAGCCATTTTTTACAGTGGCACCTAGTTTGCATCCATGCATCCCAGGAAGCAAACCTGTTGCTGCTGTGACCAAGGTGTCCAAAATATCCCTGCCTTTGTGGATCACAAATGCCATAGACAGGTGCCAACAGGGAAATAATAGGAGGACAGAGATGGCAGCAGCAGATTGGTTTGGTTTAGTGAGTTCCTGCTAGGGGAAGATAGATATTATGCTCACCATGATAACCTCATTCTCCCCAAAAGAGGTGTGGGGAGACAGTAAAAGGGACATTTTAAAGAGTATATCCACTAGTTGCAGGATTCCTGAGAAGAGTGAAGCTCTTGCTTCACTTTTGGCACAGCTGCCTCATTCACCATTAGGGGAAAATAATGGTGATCTGCCTCTTGGAGTGAGTCAGCATTGTATGCTATGTTGAGAGGAGTTTGCAGGGTGTCACTTATCTCCTGAAAGAATAACTATCTGGGATTGTGACTGAAGACCACATTGCCCTGAGCATGACTTTTTTACTGTAGTTAATTTCCTTCTTTTTTCTTTCATTTTATGAATGATCTGGTTTACGTTTATCTGAAAGGTACAGACTAGCTGATTCACTTGCTGCAGTCTTAAACTGCAAATGGAGAGCCAATTAAAAATTAACAATAATAAAAAACCCAACAGTCAAGGGTAAGAGCTGGCATGATCAGTGATCCTTCCAATTGCATTGAGAGGATGTAGCACAGGCCACATTGCTGTTTTCCCCTTTGATTTGCTATGAGAGGCTGTGAGTAATGTTAAATAGCTTATGCTGTTATGCTTCTCCCATTCATTTCCATAATTTCTTGGTCATCTAAGATAATGCCCCAATAGACAGAAGGAACGACTGTTGGCTTAGAAATAGTGGCTGCTTGTCAAAATAATTCTGGCTGGTCTAGAAAAAATCTCTCCTATATGTCTAAATCCCTTTCACTCTCTTCATCTCCACTTCTCTCCTCTATTCATCTGCAGTTTTTGTTCTGAAAGCCTCATGTCAAACTCAGGCATCATTTAAAATCCTGGGATAGTAATCATAAAGCAGTCTGGCCAGTATTTTAACGAGCATACAATATTTCCGGCGCTGGATAAGATTCTGTTGTTTAGCCTTTTGCATCCAAGAGTGAATGTGCATGCATGTATCTCTGTGTGCATGCATGGGGTTGTGTTTGTGGTTTTGGTCACTGGTTGCCTAATTTTCTTTGTTTGTCTTTTTACCTACCATATGAGGGTAAGAGGTATGACTCCTGTTGGGCTGTGATTGACAGCTTGAATTTGCATTTTATCTGAACTGGGATGAGTTTGATTCATTAGTTGCATTGTGGCTGTTGCATAAGTTGCATTCAAAATGACAAAACTAGTGTGGCAAGTAAGGGTGAATGCACCATTTGCTAGGCTCTGCAATTGCTCCCAGGGAGCTCCTAGGGCTTTGTTCGGGGCATGCCCAGATCATGGTATCCATCATGGGCCATCTGTGTATCCTGTATCTCCCTGACATGTCAATCCCAGCATCTTGGAGCCTCAGCACTGGGAGCTCTCTTTGTAGATCCAGAGGTGTGAAAGGGCTTTTACTGTCTCTCACAATCATGATGTGAACCTGAGACACAGTAAGCTTTTCACTACTGCCCTGCAAAACTGAACTCCTATGGTCACACAGTGCCTCTCAATCTGCAAACGTACTGGCGCCTTAGAAGAGCAGCTCTGCAAACCCTGTGGTGACCATGGAACAGCAGCCCTGTATGGACAGGAACTGGCTTTGGGAACAGCCAGTCTAGAAGCAGAAAGCTGTTGTGATCTGGGAATCACCAGCTTCCAAAGATATTCTAGCCTATATGCTCATTGGGTGAGAATGGATCTTCCACAGGCAGGAGGAGGGAATGAAGTGTCCTATTGGTAGTTAGAGTGAGAGCAGCATCCCCTTTCACCAAGCTGCTGTGGTATTCCAACATCTCCTAATACAAAGCAGAGTCTCCTGTGTCCCTGGACCTTGGCCCAGGCTTGCCCTTTGGAAATCTTGTACATATTTGTGGTTGTTCTTGGTATTTCTGGGGTTTTGCCCTTCCTGTATGTATGAAAGACAGGAATCAGAAAGATGCTCTGAGATGGTGGTTAGGTTTTGGTAACCCTGCAGCATTCAGGAAGAAGACTATGTGATGGTCTCAGGTTCCCATATCACACTTTAAGTACATTTTTTGTATAGTAAAAAACTGTTACCTTTAAGAGCAGTTTAGAACTCACAGAGTAGAGTTTGTGATTGTCTTTGTTCTCTGTCCCATCAGAGACACCTCATCAAGTCGCAGTGCAATAATTTATTGTAATGCTTTTACATTTTGCTTTCTGATAAAAAAGAATAAAAAACCTCTTCCAGAAAAGCCTCATTTTCTGTGGTTTTTCCCTCCACCTCCACACACCCCTCAGTTCCTTTTCAGTGTTATGCATCGTGACAGCAAAGCCCTTCAATGTTTTATTACCTTGCTTTGGTACAGAACAAGTGTACAGGCACTTAAAGAAGTAGTGTTTCAGAAATGCCAGCGGTGTCAAAACCCCACTTTAACACCACAACTGATTCTTTTCCCCGCCATTCCAAAATACATGAGCTGCAGGCACTGCCACTGTAAAAAACAGGCTTTTCTATTTCAAAACAAAGAAAAGCTTGTGGTCTCTCATAGCTAAGCTTGTGATTAGCTTTTCCCATTAAGCCTGGAATTAATCTACTCTCCTACTGTAGTCAAGTGAAATTGGTCCATCTGTCATTTACATATTCTTTCTAGGCAGTACTAGCTTCAGAAAGTCAAGAGTAACTGAATGGAGAAAAAAGGAAAGTAATCAAAAATAAAACCTCAATATTACCATTTTTGCATGTCTCTGGTGGCTACTGTATGGGCTACAGGGGGAGGATGATATGCAGAACCAACTCTAGCAAGAACCCTAGATTTATGCTTTTCTGTTGTCTTAATTGAAAGCCAATGCACTGGTCTGTGTAAAGAGTGAAGCATAGTAGCCCTAGAAGAATGGATAAACTGAATAAATTCCTCCAAATTTCTGGCTTGTGTTTTGTAGTTACATGAAAATAGATCTTCTCTAAGTCAGGGAATGAAAAATTGCAGCAATCTTGCTACATATTAATAGAGGTTGATTTACAGTTTTACTATTGTCTCAATATTCCTTCTTTTTCTGGCATCCTGTCTAGTGATCACTGGCAAAATGTGGCTGCTTTCAGCTTCAGACTTCTTAATTTGTTAGTAGTCCAGGCAGTGTTGGAATGAGGGTGATTCATCTTTTTTTACCTTTGTAAGCATTTAAGCACAAGCAGGCATCAATCTATATCAAAGCACCATGTCTTTTAATTACACAGCAACACTTCAGTTGTTAATTCAAAAGGCAGACATCCTCTTTGTTTCTGTGCTCGACATGCAGAAAATGCTGGGCAGCATGAGGACCTGGCAGGGTAGCTGGGGCACTTTGCATGTGCCAGCTTAATAATCGGTAGGGACATTTGCTAAGACGATTGCTAAGTATTCCCAGTTTGGAGTGAAGCCTCAGTTCATTTTCAGTCCAAGTGTCTTGGCTGCACCTACAGCACTGCTGCACCACACTATTTCTTCCTGCCCAAATCAGCTGGCACTGCTTTTCTCTCTAGATCGTTCCTGTGCTTCGTTATTACATACTAAGTATGATACAGACAAGATTATTCTGCATCTATTTGTGTCCCTAGGGTGCTCATAACACTATGCATGCACTCAGGAAATGGCAATTTTTTTCCGAGCTTTTCCAAATGTAGGTCTCTGTGACAGCAATAAAATGAATAGCAAGAGCAGTCTTCCTTGGTGCATTTTTCCCATGGAAGTTTTGCGATATCTTGTATTTTTCAATGGAGCAGTAGATGAAAGCTCTTTATTTGCTATACGTGTGTGACAGCTAAAAACTTGAGTGTTCAGAGCTCAAATGAGTGAAGTCCGATTGCGAATATGAGAGAGTCAGGAACTGCTTGTCCTGTATTTTGCCATACACAACTCCAGCCCTTTGTTGTCCATTGTCCCCAGAAACCTGAGGCTCAGACAAGACTAAAGCAACGTTCAGAAGAGGCATTCCAGAGAAATGGGCAGTGAAGTGAAGATTCCCCCCTTCGGCTAAGTTGGCATGCCTGCCAGCATGACTCATCGGGAAGGTGCAGCCAGCAGATAGAAGTTTGTTCATCTCTATCTGGTTGCAGTCATGTAAACTTTAATGTCCTCTGCAGATTTTGCTGCCATCATTCATTCTGTTGTCACCTGGAGACTTACTCCCATACATGCCATACCTATACCCTATTCCAGAGGTACTTCTGTGAATGGAAAAGGAGAGGCAGAAAGTCGTCTTCTGCATCTTTCTTTTTTTCTTTCTTTCTTTCTTTCTTTCTTTCTTTCTTTCTCTCTTTCTTTTTCTTTCTTTTCTTTCTTTCTTTCTTTTCTTTCTTTCTTGCTTGCTTGCTTGCTTTCTTGCTTTCTTTCTTGCTTGCTTTCTTGCTTGCTTTCTTTCTTTCGTTCTTTTTTCCAGAAAGAGTTTGGACCTGTCCTTCTGCACAGTTTAACAGCTTGCAACCCAGAGAGAAAGACAGCATCACAGAAGTAGGCAGGTCCCTAGCTGTGGCTGTGTCTCATAGTTTGAGGCCACATGGGTTTATATGGCTTCCTCCCAGGTATTGCAGATGTCTAGGATGGATGTGTTCTATGGAACATTCTTTGCAGTTCTTGTCCAGCTCATGACAGCTGAGGCAAAAAAATAAGTCCCTGGATAATTCCTGAACAGGGTTGGAAACCAGGGGACATGCCCTGCCATGTTCCACCTTCAAAAATCACCCATATATCACTAATGGCATGCCAGGTATTCTGGGATAGGTAAGGGCTGTGTGAAAAGCAGGCTCCACTTTTGATCGCAAATTAGCTCTGAATTATTTTCTACTCCCTTTCAAACACCCCATAAAAAAGGAAAGGGAGGCAGAGCAGTATCATGGACACTGGAAAAAGCCAGGGGGCAACTCAGAGCAGTGAAGTGCTTGCAGGATTTTCCAGTTTGCTAAATGCAGTTCCTTCAGCCCTCTGCCTTTGCTCCATGACTCACAAGTATGTCCAAGACTCAAAATATTTCCTTGCATGCAAGTTGGTCCACTCAGAATGGAAGTAGCAAATCAACAGTCATCAAGAAAAAGTCCATCAGGAAAGGGATTTCTTCTCTCTGTATTACAATGCATTTTATGTAGCCTTCAAGGAGTTGCTGGAATATGGGAGAGGTTAGGAAAATTGAGGCAGTGGATCCTTGTGTTTCTAACTTCTCTGAAGCACTCAGCCTAGAAAAATAGCATTTCAGGGAATAGAAACGCATGCTGTGCCTATCTTTCTTTGGAATCTGCAGTAATCAGCACAAGATTCACTTACTGGGATCTGTGTCTCTTGGTACAGAAGCATTTGGAGTGATTACCTGTCAGTGCACAGTTTGAATGTCTGGAAATTGGCTATCTTCTTGTCTCTTTGGGGGGCTATTACAAATACATTCAAAATCTTAATCCTTATTTAAGCACCGTGACTCCCGCTGAAATGTATGGGGACTTGGATTCTCATGTGAACCTGTCCTCTGGCCTTTGAGTTCTCAAGGTGCATGTACACAGATAACTGAGGCAGCACACAGCCCAAAGGGCAGGGAGGTGTCTCCCACAGCGCAGGCAGCAGATGACAAGCTTCTGCTTCTGTAAGGAGCTCTGAATATGCAGAGCCCATTACATGTGTAGGCTCTGTTCTTGCTCAAAAATATTTGCAACACCAGGGTCAGAATGAGGTGACATTTCTTGAACAAGTAAAGCTAGACTGATGTATGTCAAGCAAGGGGCCATTACTGAGGTCCTCTTGTGTACTAGTGTCAAAGTCAAATCAAGTTTCCAGAAGGCATTATGGCTGTACAGGATCCTACATGAAGACAGTCTTACAGGTCTTGTAAGGAGACCTCTCTTTATTTCTCACACACATCATTTGAGAAAGAAGATTTATACAGAAAGTATTCTTCCTTTCACTGCGATCTATTTCTGCCCTTAGCTATGGGTATAGACCTGTTCAAGATGTGTCCTCTTCACTGCCTTTCCTTTTACTTGTGTTTGTGTTGTTTTTCACTCTGTTTACTAACACTCACTATTGGATGAGTGTCTACCACTTTTTCACCCACTCTCGCAGTAAGGTTACACATGCATACACTTGTTGTCAACTCCAGACATCTCAAGCAATGACTTTATTGCAAGACCAGTTTTGACAAAAGGGCTGTGTGGAAATGGTTCTTTGACACAAGGTAGTGCATAGCATATGTATGCATAGCATAAGTATGCATAGCAACCGCAAAGGAAAAGTGCAACATGGCAAGCTCACCTTTATCATGTGTTTGTTGTTTACATGCAATCTCTCATTGAGTTGTTTTTGTAGTCATTTTCTGAACATCTTGTTCTTTGAGGTCCTGTGCTAATCTTGAGATCAGCACTGTACCTTGCCTTTACTTTGGCTTGGGTGATCTATAAGACCTCCTGAGATCACATTCATGAGCCTTGACCAGCAATCATCTGCATGTTCCATTCAGCTGGCTTCCCTGAATCCCCTGACCAATGAATATCCATGAGTGAAACTGCTATACCACTTTTACTCTGCCTTTAAGTAAGTACGTATTGAAAATGAAGCTGTTTCACTTCCTTCAGTTCAGTAGATGACAATGATGGAGTGACGTGGTATGCCCAAAATGGCACTGAAATTGAATTGGTTGTAAGACCTACATTTTGATTAGTTATCCAGCTTGCTTTGTTAGTGATTAATGTGGCTGCAGGACAGAAATCTGTTTTCTCTAGAGGATAGAGAAGATAACCCTTATGAAGTACAGTCTGTGGCACACATCTAATCAGAACAGTGATCAGAACAAACTTTAAGTGTAATGCAATGCTGGGGTTTTTTTAAATCAAAAGATAAAGTTAATGTTATAAAAAGCATGAGGTGTTACCTTGTATTACTTCAGAGTAAGTTGTGAAAGATGCACTCTTGGAGTAAATGAAAACTCGCATCTCTGTGTCATGGATCTTTATAGCTCAACACAGTCCGGCTGAGCCCATTCAGTCTGAGACCATGCAAGTGGCTGCCACTGGTAACTGTCAGTTTTGCTCCTCCAGCAGAGAGCCTTCATGGTGACAGGCAATGCTGGAAAGTAATTTTCAGTTACCATGTACTAAGAGAGGTTAAAAACCTTGCAAGACAAGTTCTAAGTTACTTACGCAGAACTTTTCCATTGGTTTCTCAGAAAGCTCCACTTTTAATTTAAGGAAGTTTTCCTCACTGGAAAATCTCCAAGGAAGTATGTTGCTGGCACTGCCATCTGTCTCCTTTCTGGGAAAGTATATCTAGTGAATAAGGAGGAATGCTGTCTGGCAACTATTAGCAAATTTTACCCTTGCATTTGGCAGTTCTGGCCCTAAAGGCACTGGTCTGAAACAAAGCAGTGAATATATAAGTATATAAATAAATAAAATGGCTGAACTAAAATATCTGAAATTAGAACTTGGTACAATACAGTCTCAAATTTTTGTTCTAGACACATCTATGGCTCTAAAAGCTATTTACAGAAGCTCTGCTTTTGGAGGCCTGGCACATCACAGTGCAGACTGGGGCTGGCGAGGCGATGCCTTCCAACTCATTGCCTGCCTTTGAATCACTGGCACAACTTACATCAGTAGTGCATGTCTATCCCTTCTGCTTCAGCTCTGGGCTGGATATCTATTTGTGAGGAAAACAGGAAAAGGGGAGGGAGGGCTAAAATAGCAAAATCATTTTCATTAAGACAAAAAACTGAAAACTAATAGAAGGAAATACTTTTTCACACAATACACTATTAGCTGATGGAACACACTGCCAAAGGATATAACTGAAGCCAAAGACCGCAGGCTTGTTCAAAACAGGATTAGGCATAATATGAAGAGCAACGTTAGCCAGAGTCATAACGGTTAATACTTAAAAATAAACAAGAGATTTTGTAAGGAATATAAATCCTTGGGCATCAGGACAGAAGCCAAGCTTTAGCTAATAGGGCTTAGGAAGAAATATTCCCTGGGGCCTACTTATTCCATAACTGAGCATTAGCAGAGTATCTTGCACCTTCCTTTGAAGCATCTGGTGCCGGCCACTGTCAGAGAGGGGATACTGGCTGACTGGGCCCTGAGCAGCACACAGGCTGGTAAAGCCAATTTTCTTTAGTTAAACACAGATTCAGAACTAAAATAGAAACAATGCCAAAATTTGGGAAAGCAGAACAAGTTTTCTTATTTCAGATTCTATGAGCAAAAAACCAGAAGTTAGACTTTCCCCAGTCAGAAGCAGAAACTTAATACCTAGCCTTATATGTTGATGCAATCTATTGGGTTCAGTGAGACCTAACCACACACGTCTTTGATTCTGAACATCAGTATGAATTCGAGAGGCCACATCATCTCCTTCCACTCTAACTCTGGGGCCAGTCAAAAACCTTTCTATTTTCAATGTTACTTTTAATTTTTTAAAGTAGTCTCAATGGGACCTTGTGTGCAGGTCAGGAGGTGTGTCAGTTCTGCTAACACAGCAGGGGTTTTGCCAAGGCTAGGTTTCTCCAAGGACCTTCCAGAAAAATCTCACAGAGCTGCAACCCCGGTGAAAAAACACTATGTACGTACCAAGGCACTTGTCAGCATTTGCTCCCTGTGGAGAGAAGGGGAAGGGTTCTTACACTTTGAATGTGCAGGGATGCAGCAACTACATAGGGAGGTCAGGGGGAGGTGGAAAGAGGAATTTGGAGAAAATATGGAGATAGACGGTGAGGAGGCTGGCCCGCTCTTCTTACAGATACTGCTCTTGTCCAACGCAAACCAGCATGTTTGTTTCCTATGGGACAGCCTTTTCACCAGCATTACAAGCAGCAATGTGGCAGACTCAGGAAACCACAAGTCTTCCCTTCATGCATCAAGGGTCAATTTCTGGGGTGTGCTCAGCACCCATGGTGCAGCCTTGGCTCTCAGTTAAGCCTGTTAGCAGAGAGCTTGCTCAAAGGAACTGGCAAGAAAGGCACTAATCAGTTTGGAAAACTTCACTGTGGGCAGCATTCAGCACCACCTCTGACAGGTGGTGATGTCCCTGTAGAAAGCCATGGTGTGAGAAGGACTGCATTTGAAAATCAGGTCCCAGTGGTGGAAGTGGCCTGCTCTTAAACTCTTGGAAAAGTCTGACTCCATTTCATTAGGTTACTCTTTACTGCTGCAAGATTTGGTTTCCTCTGAATGTCAAAGCTGAGCTAACTTTCGTTTTGTTGAGCTTCTCTGCTCCTCAAAATCAAAGCAATCTATTGTGAGACCCAGAGAGAGGATGGTATCAATACTGGAAATTTTTCTATTCTGAAATGAAGCATACAGATGGAAATAGATAAGAAAATTAATGTTGGAAATGTGGGAGGGAGAAAATACTGTCTCTTCTTCACTTTGCATCATATAGCCTCAACAACATGAGTCTGGTTACTGGAAAATTGTCACTTTAGTATGAAAGTTCACTAAAGAGTCTGTAATAGTTTCCTGTCTAGTGGTCATTCTTGGACCAGATGTGCCAGTAAGAAAAATGACAAAGAGACAAGAAATAAAAAGCCAGAGATATACCTATTTATAACTCAGACCAGCTGCAAAACTCAAAGGACCCCTGTGTCTGGTAGAATGAGGAACGGGAATTAAGAGGTCCCCATCTCTTCCTTTCTCTTTAACCTGAAAAATATACTGTGCAGTGTATTACAGCTTTCAGGGATAACTGTCTGACTTTTATCTTTGGTTTTCTCCTGTTTTCCTCCTTGAAAGCTTTGGATGAAAGGTATTGCTTATTTCCTTGTTGAAAGTCAAACTTTGGCTACAAATAGGTCAATCAAAGTTTTGTTGTCTCTTGGGTGGCCATATCAGTGCAGATCTGTCAGAGCAAAGCTCATGGAACAGAGTTATTTCTCATGATTCATATTAAACAGAACTTGCAAATAACACATGACACAAGAAGACTGCCTCTTAGGGGGCGGTGGGAAGGGTAGGCCCCTGAATGCAGGAAAACAGACTATAGAAAACAGAGTTATTCCTAACAGTCCTTTGTGATTGGTCCCTTCCCATTTTGTTTGATTGATTGAGCTGACATTGAACATAGGTGTAATTATGCCAACTGACCATTTCCCAGAGGGAAAGCCAGAGCCACATTGCTCACCCACAGTCCTAGCCTTTGCTAAGGACAACCAAGAATTTTCCCTGCCTCTGCTACTGACCCTCTGTCTATACTCGGGCATGTCACTTCTTATCTTTTATTTGTCTGACGACTTTGGGTTATAAGCACCTTAGAGGTGGGTCTTCACTTGTATTACAGATATTTCTGAAATAGAAACAGCTGATTCCACTGCTGTAGTTCAGTGCTTTTTGGTTTTAGAATCCAAATTAATAGCTCTTCTACGTACACTA
Organism: Psittacus erithacus; assembly: GCA_009867235.2. NCBI lineage: Eukaryota > Metazoa > Chordata > Aves > Psittaciformes > Psittacidae > Psittacus > Psittacus erithacus. The sequence continues at coordinate 62,728 of WYDI02018879.1, read as the reverse complement.
CTGTGCTTAAAAATCCAAGTAGATGTTAGAAAACATTCAAATTGGAATTAGAAAACCTATAGTGAAAAACGTTGTGATGCCTTCGTACAAAATTGTGATGTACTTTTGTCTGGAAAGCTGCCTGCTGCTTCATTTCGCAGATGGAATAGCAGAGTAAAAAGGGATACAGCAAAGAGTTAAAGAAATAGCAGAAAGCTTGGGAAAACTTCCCTATGTGAGGAGTTTGGAGCTGAAAGATTGACATAATGGGGAGGCTGGGTGATTTTAAAAATGGGCTTGAGAGTGTAGACAGGAGATTCTGCTCTCTTTGTCCACTGGCACCAAAGAAAGGATGTGCTCAGACCCACTGTTTGGTGGACTAAAAAGCTGATCAGAGGCAATCTTGCTTTATATTACATGTAGTTAAACTGTGGAGCTTGTTGCCACAGGAAATTATTAAGCTGAAACCAGAATGATGTTGGATTAGTTTTCTTTACATGGGTTTGTCAGAAAAGCACTGGAACTGCTCAGTGGAAATCATCAGAAATCCTGATTTTAATTCTTGAAACTACTTATGTGGCAATGGTACAAGTGTCAGTATCTGGCCAACTTCAAAACCTGCACCAAAATAGGAGTACTGCTCAAGATGATGTGTTGGTGAAGAGGGAGATTGCCTGGGCTCAGTCCAGGAAACAATGCAGTTGAGGGTGTTCAGCAGAAGGAAAAGCTTTAGCTATGGAGCGGATGAAGTCCCTGGCTAATCTATCTTGTTATCATAAACCAAGCTTGCTGGGGTCCTTCAGGCCACTCGACAGCATCATGAGGCACAAATGGCAGCTTTCCAATGGCAGCCAGCCAGCCACTTCTGGGCAGACAGGAATTCACCACAGTAACGCAGACCAATTTCACCTTCAGTCCCATAACAAATGGGCAAGAAGATGTTATAGCTCTACTTGGTACCAGGTTTGTTAACCCCCACAGAGCAGAAGATCTTTTGAAACTTGCAGGGCAACTGACTGAACAAGAAAGGGTTGTTGTTGTAGGAGTGAATAACAACAGGAGATGTAGCACTCCTCCTCCATACAGGCCTTTCTCCTGGGTCCCTCTTTTGCTGCCAAGTGATGCTTGAGCCTCACAGACTTGCCTTCCCTCTGCTTCACAACTGCGTAACCAAAGAAAGGGGGCAGGAGCAACAAAGCAAGGAACGAGCAGCAAGGCTCTGTCTAGTGCATGGGCTCAGCTGATAACGTGCTCCAGGTTGTGGAAGCTGTGTCACTGCTGATGAACATCCCTTGACTTCCAGAGAGCAGACTGGAATTTGCTTTCAAGTTCTTCTCTCTCCTCTCACCATGCAGATCTTCTCCCCAGGAAACACAATTCTCTCTAAAAGATTACATTCTGGCCTCATGCTAATAAAAATGAATGGGTTTGCTCTGATAACAGGTTCTGTGCGGATTCAGGCTAGGAACAGATGTAACTAGACTTTCACTCTTTCTTTCTCTCTCTCCCTCTTAAAAAAAACAACCAAAACCCCATGCTGCATGTTAAAGCTTGAAACCTGACTCTTTACAGGTGGATTTGAATTAAATGCTCACTGTTTCTCTGCATTCTAGTAAGTGTTGATGAAAGAAAAATGAGACATTCTTGTCTAGTTGTTTCTGTCTAACTTCAGGCATATAGGTTTGCATTAGAATAGTATTAGATTGTTACATCATTCCCTTCTTATGCTACTGGACTGAGACTATCTATAGCCCATATGAAACAGCCCATTTTGGATGCTGTGACATGACATTTATTTTAATAGCACGCTCCTTTTGATTGTGATTTTACAAAAGATCTGTTGGATCACAGAAGAAAACTTTCCATATTCCATGTTAACACAGAAATTTTGATCTCAAAAAGTAAGGCAAAGAGACTGTGAAAGGCAAATTAAACATGACACAGAAAGACTTCTAACTGACCAGGTCCAGTTTTCTGAATTAAGCAGGCTAAGGTCTGTGAAATACAGTGAGACAGAAGCATAGGCAATGTGTGAAACAGGAGGTGTTGCATCTTTTTACTTACAAACCACAGCTGCAAAGCAAAATCAATTGCGTTTTTTGCTTTTCCTGATATGAATATAAAATAGAGTAAATTGCACAATGAAATCAGTAACATTTTAGGTCTTTTAGGGAATAAGACGCACAGCACCAGGGCAACCCTTATGTACATTTGTGACTTATGGGCTGCCTTCTCTATAGCCTTGAAATTCATTGGCCCTTTCAGCGTTTTTTTTCCTTTAATAATATATCTGTAGTCTTGTAAAGAAAGCCAGAGATTGCAGAGACACTTCAATGTGCTGCAGCAGAGGAAGTAGGACATTCAAACCATGCTGGTGTCAGTGCGTGACACACTATATCAGCAACAGAGTTCACACCCAAAGGCGAGCAAAGCCTCTGATTTCTTCATCCACCCTGACCCTCACCCCAGGTTTTCAACTTCCTCAGGTTTTTGCTGTTCAGAGGTTTGGGAAAATAAAGCAAGCAGTGGATAAGATCTCGCACAGGCACTACTTTGTTTCAGTGTTTCCGTACTGACACCAGAGACCAGCTGTTTGCCTCACGCACACTTGGGCCGTGATTGGGTTCCCTGTTAATTGATGTGATGCTGCTCATGCTGACTTCTTCCTCTTGCTTGGAACCACGGAAGTGACGTCCAGCTGTCCATGAGCTGATGGTTACCTGCAGCTGAAGTGGGTTTGTTGTGATCTCAGGAACAAAAGACATTTGAGCCAACAAGGTTTTACACTATGATCACCTTTACCTGCATGGTAAGGCTGGGGTGCTCAGAGATGCCAGCAGTCCTGGGCACTGGGCTCCCACTCAGCAGATGCTGACCAGCTCTCTCTCTTTCAGATGTTTTGCACATCCCATCTGGGTCAGACCAAAACCCCTGAAATAAGATGTTTTGTTCTTTAGAAGCTCATTATAAGCGTCCTCTTATAAGCGTCCTCAATATATATTTTCCTGTTTTGGAGGTGAAAGAGCGTGTGTTTATTCAACCTTAACTCCCAGCACACTAATGAAGAAGCCAGTTGGTTTCAGCACTCTGTGTAGCTGAGGGAGCCATACCTAGAATGTGATTTAGGGGCAGACAACACCAGACTGCTGCTAGTCCTTCCCTCTGTATGGCCTTCTCTGCCTGAGCTATCTGTTGCTGCTCTGCCTATTGACCTGTCTTCCAAAGAGCAGTATCAGGTGCAGGTTGCATAGGTGTTTCTGTGGCAGCACCCTTGCACAATGGTCTACCACAGTGCGTGCGGGAGCTGTCTGTCCTTCTCCTCTTCCTCCTGGTGAGGGGCCTTAGCAGTTCATGTAAAGGTGACTGTGGCCAGGGGGGGGAGTCTTCTTCTGAGGTCTTTGTCAGTCAGGGTAAGAGGTCTGGCAAGGCTGAAGAAACAGGTTAGTAAGAGGAGGAAAAGTAGGAGGAAGAAGGCTCCACGAACTATGTCATAAATTTGACTCCCCCGGCAGAGCCTTGGATCAGCAGTGGATGTTCTCAGTGTGTGAAGGAATAGGGTTTTGCTCTATTTGAATTTTCTTTCCACCACAGCCTCATCCACATTTGTTCATCATTTTGAGGGTGCCTCCACAGAGGCATATAAAAATAAGAAGGCAGGTGGAAGAAAGATACAGTTTCATCTGCTTTTCCTGCTTCCCGAGAGGAATGAGGTTGTCTCTTCCCAGCCCCTTTTTCATCTGGCTTTAGCAGTACTGCATCTGCTGCATATGGCAGGAAAATTTCCGCTTTCCTTTCAGGCTCTAGTGCCTTCAAAGGTAGCACACAGCCAAGTGTTTTGTACAGTAGAAGAGATCAAGACCAGATTTGACCTAATTTGAAATAGGTGCATTATTAAGGAAGGATTAAGGTGGTTATTAAGGAGGGATTTTTGTGAGCCTGTTAACAGATTGGCAGAAGAAACCCTGATTGCAACCACAGCATAAGCCTATGGGTCCTAACAAGGACCTTAGAAAAGCCTCCCTTTTCCCGTGTTTCAGAGAGTCTGGATGTGCTGTAGCTGTGAAGTGTCCCTTGTCTTTTTACCTCCATGTGCTTTAGTGACACTGCAGTGACCTGAAGCTGCAGGGAAATCAGAAGATTGAGAGAAAGAAAACAGACTGGCTGTTAGGATGCTTCTCACTGCAACTTTTAATGAAGCCTGATTTTCATAAATGGCTGATCAGAGCAGTTGGGTATTCAAATATTCGGTTATCCAAATTCATTGATCACCTCAGATACTGAAGCTGAGTGCTTGATGTCAAGGGCCTGCAAGCCTTTGGCAGTGTGCCATCCATCTCATAAATCACCAGCCGTTCACTGAAAACTGCCATCTACTCCTGCTACCGAAGGAGATCTCTGCTGAATGTGAATGTGTGAAAAAAATGCAGCAGGTTAATTAAACAGAAGTAATAAGCACCTGCCAGTCCCTTTGGTTTCAGTGAAACCTGTTCATAGTCAGTGCCTATGAAAAATGTACTGTATGAGATCATGGCTTAATGGAAGAAATATTTACATGCAGCCAGAGTCAAGGGCAATGCTGGATTCTGGAAGATTCACATCAGCCATGAAATCTTGCCAAACTATTTTTTTTCTTTTTTTGTGGTGGTATACTGATTCTAAGGAATGATGGGTTTGATCCAGACTCATGAGCAGGGGGTGTGATTCCACACAGTTGAATGTCCACCTGGAAGTGCGATCTTTCATTTTAATAAAGGTTGTGCAGGCATTATATTTAGTGGGTGGGATACCAAACATTTTAGTTTAAGCTTTCCAAGGGACAAAAATAACAGTCATACACAAATGATCTGAAGAGCTGTAAGTCCTGGGATCCATACACACTTTAGACTTTCACATATATGTCTTTTCCTTTTTGGGGTTTGCTGACCCTTCAGAACAGGAGTACTTAGAGCACTGCAGTCTGTTTTAGATGTTGGTTGTAAGATTAATGGCTGAACATGCTCCTTAAGAAGTAAAAAATAAGAATTATGGACATGCTGTAAATGGCCGGAGATATAGCTCCTACTTATTCTTCCTTTGTTACATAAACATGTTTTATATAATCATATGAACAAATAATCTCTTGAAGCCTTTAATTTACCTTTGACTTTCTTCCTCCTGCAACAGACCATTGCCAGAAAGCATACCACCAACTTCAAAAATTCACTTGATTCTTTTGATTTGAGTCTTTTGAATCTCACTTTCTCTGAGGTCACTATACAACAATCATAGCTGACAATCATGATCTGCATCCATGCTTGTTTGCTCTATGTTTTACTTTTAATTTATGTTAGATGGAATTTTGGAAAACAAAAAATGCAATGTAAAAGAATTATATCATATGTATTATAAAAAGGGCAGGGACTGAAGGAGTATTACTAGGCTGCAGTGTGTGAAAGCACAGGCTGAACCAACACATCATTTGTTCCAGCCATTAAATCAGCTCCTCAAGTAGCTGGAGCATTGCTGGAGCAGAGCACAAAATGCAGCACTAAACTGGGTGGGTTTTTGCAGAAGGCAAAAGAAGGATTGGCATGTTTGGAAAGTTTCTGTCCTTGATGAGCAGGGCTGGCATTACTGCACAGTCAGAGGATACTGACACAGCTCTGCTGATTGCAGCTTGGCACTGAATGTGGTAAGACTTTACCATAAAAGGCAGGCCTTTTCAAGGCATGTGAGAGCCAGTGAGATTGATATCCCAGCTCATCATCTCCCATTGGACATGTCTTTTACACCTTGGGAATGGTATACAAGCCTGTTGCATCTAGGAAGTGCTGTAAGCAGACTATCTGGGCTGTTTTGCATAAAGTTGAAGCCCAAAGGTTAATTAACTTTATTATTTAACAGGCCAAGAAAGGGGGATCTTTCTTCAGCTTCCTTACCTTATTGCCTGGAATTAACTCGGATAATTGCCTCACTTATCTTGTATTGATTGGCAATTTCCTCTCATAATGTGCCTGTCCCTCGCTACTGAAAATCCAGAAAGGCCTAGGGAAGGGCTAGGGAAGAGAAACCCATGGAAAAGCTGAATCTCCAGTTTCAAATCAAAACCAATAAGCTCTATATAATAAATAGGCTGCTGAAGTTCCAGAAAAATGGACCACTTCAAAAACACATTAAAAGGCCTTTTTTTTTTTGTCAGACTAAGTAGCTGAGCTGAGGCTTTTCTTTGTGACCCTTTACTTAACACCAAGGGCATGTTCTGTATCAAGATATAACCAGACCTGTCTCCAGAGAGCAGTCAGTCTAGGAGAGGAGCCAGGCTCACCAGAACATGCAGGGGATGCAATTACTGATGGGTCTGGTTACTGTGTCGAGCCTGCTCCCACACAAGAGCCCCCCAGCCTCTCTTATTCTGATTACACACTTCTCCTGCCCTTCAGACAAACTCACACCTGGAGGAAAGGAAAGAGGACAGCCCTGTTCAAGCTGTTTGTGGGAAAGTTGCATCTTTGCAGCCCAGAATGTCACCTATTGCCACATCCCTCACTAGCCCATAGGAGAGCAGGGCAGCATTTCTCAAAGTCTGGTGTTTCTGGACTCTCCGAACATCCCTGCTGTTCTTATATCTTGCAAGCACAGTGCTGTAGGAGAATGTAAGTGGGGTAGGGAGAAGAAACAGAAATGGCCTTAATCGGTGAAACAGAGAAACAAAGACTCAGATAGACATTCTGAATTGCTGGTCTGGAATCCCCTAAAATAAATTGTTAAGGGAAGGATGAAAAATGAAAAGGTGTAAACATGCTCTGTAAGTCCACTGCTGTAACAGTGGGAGCCAAGCTTGGACTTCAGCTCTGTACAGAGTCAGGAGAAGTATCATTTTAGGCAGCCATAATTCTTTTTCAGCCTCTGGAAACAAAGTTTAGCTGGCAAATTTCAGGCTGTAAGGTCAAAGATGAAATCTCTGAAACTTGCTTTATTCCATTTTATCTTAAAGTGATAACCTTTTCCATTTATTTTCCAATGGGAAACACTCCACCAGATCACGCAGAATATGTGTGAGAGATGGGAGGTAATGAATGGCATTCTGTTTTCACTCATTTATAAAACATGTCTGCTATTGACTTAGGGCTAAATAGTGATCTCAGTTACAAGAAGACAGACCTGGGGTAATTCTACCATGAGTTCATACTGTTGCATTTAAACTCAGATTTTAAAAAGACACTGCTGATTTTTTGGTTGCTTCCATTTTTGACTCTCTAAATCAAGGCAGCTTCAAGGCAGGATAAGCCTAGCCTGTCTGAAAACCAGGCCAGCTCAAGAGTTCTCAAGCTGGTCTGAAAAAAGCCAGCAGTATGCTGTAGTAAAATGTGAGAATCTTTTATTTTAGATGAACCACTTTGTGGCTATCCCAATTATCGAGCACTAAATGAGTAAAAAGGAAAGGACTTCTGGTAGAATTTCTGAAAAATCAGTATCGTTGCTCTCTAGGCATAGGTAATTTTCTGCTCCTGTAATGGGTGTCCATGACATAAGTAGGATGTACTGCACCAGTCTGGCAGACACACAGAGGATATGCATCAGAGTGCAGACTCTGCAGTACTGGGTGTATTAAAGATTGCACAAGCACTGTAATTTAGATCACCACTGCCATACCAACACAAGTATTCCACTGGTGCCATGATATTGGTGTTGCTGGTAACAAAATATATGGCTTTGATGGAATGAAACAATCCATGTTGGGTAAATGAGGAAGACGACAGTGTCTGCCACAGCATTATCTGTCAGGTTTTGTGTCCTGCTGACTACAGTTAAATGAAACAGACAGCTGACATAGGTCTCTAAGTCAACAGGAAAGTTGAAAAAGACATGAAGTCAGCTTTGCTTTACTGTAAGAGAATACCCTGAAGAAAGAAAGAAAGGAAAAATCATCCTGAGATACTCAAATTTTGTCTTGTCTTCATTGACCTTGAAGTATTTACCAGTACGGAAACACATCCTGTGAAAAGCAGGATAGGCTTAGACTAGAATTGCTATTCTTTATATTCACCGAGGTCGTTGTGCCAGCAACCTGAGTTCTTGAGGTGCAAACTAGTAAGGGAGGCTACAGGGGTGAGCTGACAGTAGAAAGCACAGAGGCATCTGTCTCACGAAGCAGCCTCATGCCAACAGCACTGGCACTGGCAGCACCATGCACACCAGGCTGGCATCCACCACCACTCCTCAGCCCTGGAGAAAATCAGCCAGTGGCTACTGCTGTTCTGTGAAAAGGTTTGACCTTGTCTCAGTATTTGTAAGAGTCAAAAACGTTGTCATTACTAAAACCCTCATCACCTCCCAGGCTGGTAATCTGCTCCTTGCTGTTCACTCCAGATACAGCAGCCAAAGATCCTTGGAAAGCAGTATTTAGAGGCAGTTTTGCAGTGGATTTCATTGTTTCTCAGGGTACGGTAAAATGCTGTTGCAGTGCTACCAGCGCATAAAGTAGACAGAATCCCTGCAGCATTTGTTTTTTTTCTTCAAGATACATTTTAGCTTTCACTTGAGAGGAAAAGGGAAAGCCTGACTTTTTGGGTCACAATGCAAAATAGGCTCAAATGTTGAAAACCAACAAAACAGTAAAACCACTGAATGATTTATTCATATCCTGCTCTTCTCCTTCTAAACTGATCTTGGAATTTTGAAGGCTTGATACAGGATTTTTAAATGTCCCAGGCTATTAATCTTCTTGGTTTAGCTCATACTACAATACCTTTAAATAAATAAATGTTAAGCCTACATCTTCCATAACTTCAGGAGAGTCACACCATTGCCACTGTGAAGTGTTTGCCTAAAACATTGTTCCTGAGCACTTGGTAGCTTCCCCTTTCATTGGTTTGTTCCGAATTGCTCTTGTGCCCTAGGGACCTTCAGAAACTTCTCTTTGTTCCTAACAAGCATAGAAAAGATTGATACATATGCCCAGTTAACTGTGGCATGTGAAACCACATTCTGTTTTTTTGGCAAAAACCCCCCAGCCTTTGTTGGGCTCAGGTGTACAATTTTCTTCCAGCCTCTGGGGTTTTTTTTAGACTTTGTTAAATTACTGGATGAAACCTGGGAAATAATGCTATATCAGATGAGCAATACGAGAGGGCAGTCCCTGGGGTTTCTCCTGTGGGGTAGTGGATGGCAGTTTCCTCAGTAATCTGCAGAAGGCAAGGAAACATTTGATGCTGAAAGTTCTCATTAGCACATTTTTTTACTTGAACATACACCCCATGGCACCACAAAACCGTATTTCTCAGCAGCAGCTGAGAAACCGTAACGATTCAGTTTGTAGACTGAAAGAAGATGGAAAAACAAACCTTCTAAGAGGTTTACTAATGAGCATGTGCTTTCATTTTGATACAAAGGGACTCAAAGGTATTTGGAGCAAATTGAGTGTTGGAAGGTCATTGGTAGGGTACCACATAAACTAACAGTTTCCCGCAATGAACCCAAAAGATTAGGCCCAGTGTATAGGAGAGATGTGATCCTTTCACCCCATGTAGTGTTTTTAAATGAAGATGTTAAAAAGATGTAGGCTTGGCACAGGCACCTTAAAAAAGTTCCCAGATTGGCTGTTTGCGTCTGGAGGACTCTAGGCCACTAGAGCACAGCTTTCTGCTTTTACCCACACACCTCGGATCACCACCCCATCAGGCTTTTCCAGTGCTGCCAGTGCTCTCCTTCCATATACCTCCAGTGCTTTCACATCTCATTGCACTCCAGCACCCTTATACCTTAACCCCTCTTCCACTCACCATATAGGTGTAGGTTCCCACCTCCAGGCAGCAACTAGGTGCTGCTTTCCATGAAAGAGTTCTTCAAAGAGTCACTTCAAATGTTGCCCCCTGATTGAAGGGGATCTCTGTAAACCACTTGTCTTCATTTTACTTGGAACATTCTCTTTCGTGGAATAACCTACAAAAAACCTTGGCTGTCACCATGAAAAATTTCTTGACATTTCCTTGTTTTCCCTCTTCTGCATACCTCTGTTGCTTGCCCTTTATACTCGCTGTGAACAGCGTCTCCGGCTGATTTTCTTCTTGATCTTGGTACACAACAGCATCCCAGGTCTGTTTACAGCAACAGAAATAATAAATACCAGCAAAGAACACCTTCTAAGCTAAAGAGCAAGAAGCAAGGATAGCACTGCTTTAGCAAAAGTGGTTTACGTTAGAAAGGCAGCTGCTATGTGTAACCATGGGTAAAACACATTTCTGGTCACAAGTTTTCCCCCTTGTGACTGTACATGCACTGTTGACACGTATCCTCCCTCAGCTGGACAAAAATCTTGGTTTTCTACTGAAAGTGCGATGTTCATGTGGACTGCATGTTCTCCTTCACTCTAACACTGCCTCTTGCAAGTAAACAACCCCTGCTCAGGCTGTTGAACCCCTTTCTCATTCCTATGGATCCATCCTTCTTGCAGGCCTGTGTCTGCACAAATACATGAGTACAGCAGTGACTCCATTAACACAGCAGTTACTTGGAATCTGTTAGCATTTCATTATAAATCTGATTTTTGACAGATTTATTACCAGACTGTAGGAATTAACTGCTGGAGGAAATGTGCCATTTACTCTCAGCATGAACACATTTTATTTTTCTACATGGCTGTATTTTTTTTACCAGACTTGTTTTAGAGGCTAGAACAATAACCTTATGCTTATTTTAATGTGCTACTTCCAAAGTGAAAAAAAATGCAAACTTCTTATAAACATTTAAAAATTGTCTGGCACAGTGAGATGCTTACTGCGTAGTCCTCTCTGATGTTTCTTGAAAGCAGGTACTGATTAAATGATATTACTATATCAGTACATTATAATATATATTCACTGAAGAAATAACAGCTGACTAAAGTAAGGTTACCAGGTAAATAAAATAAAGTTCCAGAATAAAGAATAACTCTGTGTTTTTCAGAAAAGATGGGTGCCATAGCTGTGCTGGTGTATGGCAGAGTGGACATTTGCCTATGCACCCTCCCAGAGATTTTTAATCCTTGGTCTCAGTGAGCAACACAAAAATAGGCCAGAAGGCTGGATCCTCCAGCATAGCCCAGCACCTACATCTAACAGTTTCTCATACTTTTTTTCAGGGGGAACGGTCCATTTCAAATGTAAGGAATAAGTTTTAACACGGGGAGAGTAAGTCTTTCCTCATTTCTACATATGGTATCTGAAAACTTAGCTTGACTTTTAAAGTGCCTATTAAAAAAACCCTAAAAATACAAGGTCTTGGTAATCTCTGCTGGAATACAATTATCCAAATAAACTGACAAATAAATTCGATCTTCAGTGCATTAGGAAGTACGCTTGTCTTCAGTAAGCGTTCTTGTTCTTTACTTATCTCCCACACCTGCCAGTGTTATTGGGGGTCCTCTCTTGTAATGCTTTCTTATCATAGGTATCAAGGAGATGCTTGGCAAGCTGTGAGCAATCCTTTGTTTTCTGAGAGAATTTGCCTTTGGCATATCTTTAACTCAGAAGTGGATGCATATTTCCATACTAGCCTGTGTTTCAAGGGGCGTCACAAGAGCTACCATTACGTAGAAAGAGCCAATCTCTGCTATTTTTCTTTTCCTCACCACCCAGGGACCTCAAGTTGGCTAAAGACATTGAGCTGTAATTGCCTCAGGGCTAATACACTCTTTTCATTCCTCAAGTTTCCAGTGGCTTTTTCTCATGGCCACCCCCATGAAGCAGAAGGCCACCAGGAAAGCAACAGGCAGCCTTCTGTGCTTTGAGGACAAGGACAGAGGAAGGGGACATGCCCTTACTGACTTTGACGATGTACCTCAAAGTCATTAAAGCTTGTTTCATTATGGAATTAGTAAACTAGTAAATGTTTTTCACTGCAGAGCATGCAATAGGAATAGATTAATTCATGCCTAGGAATCCTGGACTGGACATACTGAATTTTTCAAGGAAAAGTTGCAGACAGTTTCCCTTTGCAAACTTATTTAACATGGGGTATTCCAGTAGGCAAGCTTTGCTTTCAACAAGGCTGAACACTTAAGGCACCGTGTTGAAATCCATTTTACTTCAGAAAAACTTTTTTAAGACAACAGGGGAAAACAAGGAAGTGAATGTGACTATAAATTAAGCAGGTCTAGAGAGATATCTTGAATTTCTGAGGGCTAATATGCTTGGTTTTAAGTGTGTTCTTCCTGAAATGCTTTCCTGAAGTAGGGTTCCTGACTTTATGTGAAACATCATTTCTAATAGAAAGCTTGCATGTTTCCTTAGATAAGCTGCTAAATAGTCTTTATTCTCCCTACATCTCTGTGAGAAGATAGCACTAAAGAACGAGAGATTTTGAAATTATCTGCAGGTGTATAATCGGATACTTGGTATTAATAAAAAAAAATCTTTCAGAGGAAAGAGGAACAAGAGCAGATTTTTACTATGTTATAATGGGATGGAGGTATTTCAGTACTCAATGTGATAAGGAAATGGTTATGTCAGTATCACTACGTAACCATCAAGGGAAACTTGATGATACCAGGCGCTCCTCTTGTAAGTCCCCTTTACAGTTTTGAGGATCTGCTCTGTATCTGCGCTGATGGTCCTTCCCCAGCCTGAAGAGACTTTTCAGAGCTCTGTGGAGGAGCTGTGAGATGCACGAGAGTAAGGTCCCTTGTGATGTCGCACATCCTGCCAAATGTATTACTAGTTGTTATGCATGGGCTCTGTCGCTGTTAGGAATTTCCAGCTCAATGAATTATTGACCTTACATTGCTGCAGTGTGAACATGGAAAAGAGCAGGCCGAAGCCTCTTAAGCAAGGTGAGCCAGGAATCCTTTTCTACAGCTTATTTGGCCACTCAGGCTTTTCTGCATAGTTCTCCAGTTTTCTGGATGTTCTCCAGTGCAGCAAAGGACTCCACACTGGTTAATGGCAGTTACATCCATCACAGTATCATGGCAGTTGCATTCATCTCCTTACCTGCTGTCTGCTTTAATCTAAGGCCTATAAGTTTTCAGACCCTTACACCCATTCCTGGCATTTTCAAGGTTGTTTGAGAGTCCGCCAGTAGTAAAGGCGCTTGCCTATCTGGCTGTCAGTTTAACATTCCTGGGCTCAAATGTATTTTTCCTGCACTGATTCCGTCTACGTATATTTCCTTTGCACTTCCTTTCTTTTTTTCGCTGCCCTTCCCCATTGCACACACGTTTCTCCTCTTGGGATCTTCTGGCCTGCCACTGCCTTGTGTCTTGCCATTCACATCTCCCCTCACCAGGTGGGGAATGTTTTCCAAAGACTCTTGCAGACCTTTTGCAGACACTTATCACATCACCCGGGGGTGAAAGCTGACATCTTTCATGGCAATAGGAAAGTATGCCTTGTCTCAAAACCCAGCTTCAACCAGGTCTCTTCATACACCCTTGCGCTCTTCCACAGCACGTTACCCCTTTTTTCCGAAAACTCTAGTGTTGTCAAGCAGTAATTGCATTTCCTCACTAACAACCCATGAGCTGTGTGTGTCTCTGACAATCTTTTCTCCTACTTCAAAGATAATGAAGCAAATAAAAATTGTTCCTGGTCAGGCCATCTTTAGCATGTGTCACCTCTTGACCCTCTGTGGTGAGCCAGATGCTGTGCAGGTCCTGAAGTCGCACGCCTGCCAACTGGGTCAGTCTGTTGGCCTATCAGGGAGGAAGCGATCGGGTGGTGCAGCGAGCTGAAGCGTCTGTCTTCTGTTTTTCTTTTTCTTTCTTTTACTTACTTTTTTTTTTTTCCTCTGGCTTTGCTTTGCTTTGCTAAGGTTGGATTGGTGAGGAGAAGCTGCCGCTCAGTCTGTGTCGTAAGGGGAACTCTCGCTGCCTTGGTTCAGCAAGAGTTTATGTGCTCTCAATCTTTCCTGAAGTTTCTATCTTGCAGGCCCAGTGATTTCCTGTTTCCTTCTTGCTGGTTCTGATCTTCATAGAGATAGGGCTAAAGCGAGAAAGCACTTTCTTAGGGCCAGAGAGTAAATCTAGTAACTTGCATGCACTTAATTCCAGCTGCTAGCAGAACAGCAGGCTCCTTAAACGATCCACTGTAGAAGTCCCAGGAATCGGCTGCACTGCATGTTATTTGTGAAAACAGAGGATTAAAAACTTTTGTAACTTGATTGAACAGCCAGTTTAAGGTATTACATCACCTCAGCAATGTGAAAAATTCTAAGCAGCCCCATGAAATAGATCATAAATTTCTCCCATAGAGATTTGGTTTTATTTCTTTTTTTCTCTGATGTTCACACATTGGTATTCTTTGTGTTTTAAAACCTAGTATGTTCAAAGCTGCATGGATGCAGTTTCAGCTCTGAAACCATTAAATATGAAGGGCATGAAACACATCCTTCTACACACCTGGTAATATGGAAATTCTTGTCTGTTTAGAAAGGGGTTAGGTTTTGATTACTCTCAGATTTTGCTTTCTGTTCTCCATGAAGTTATCCATACAGCCTTTGCTGCACACGGTTATGCCGGAGTCAGCAGGTTTTTTTTTCAGTGCAGTAGAGAAATGCCAAGGTTTTCTGCAATCACAAATACTTTGCAAATCAAACAACCAGGCTCATCAGGGAAGTTGAGGTATGTTGAAGAGGCTCAGTACTCAATGGGAAGAAAACATAGATGGTTTAACTGAGACATAGAAGGTTTAAGTGCTACAGCCAGCAGTTCATGGGGAATAAATCTCTGCAGATCAGGGCTGGGCACCTTTAAACTGGCTATCAGCAAGTCAAGAGGGGACTGGATAGTTCTTTTAAAGAAATAAATGAGCTTTAAGGGAGGGAATGTGAGTTAGTAAAGCTGACTTACTTCTAGTGGCATACATTTTGTCACTCTAAAGCTCACTTGTGTCTGCTCTCTCTGTTCCTTCTCTCCCTCTGGTCCCTCCTTCATTCCATGCAGATCCCTTCCTCTTCCTTTGGCATGAGCTGCAGGTAGTCTTTGCTTAATCCTTAATCTCAGAAAACATTGATAAGCAGAAGTACTTGTTCTGTTCTTCCCCATTAATTTACTCTATTTGTTCACAAAAGAAGACTGAAAGGGTCTTTTCCTGCAGTCAATTAGCTGGTGTATTTACGTCCCATAAGTGGCCTTTCAGTAAGAAGGAACTTCCTTTGTGCTGCAGCTGCAACTTGACGTTATCTCAATTTAGTCATAGACATCTCACTAGTCCCCTTGCGTGACCTTGAGTGTGTCCTCTGATTTTACACCAGCTTTGCAGAAACTTAATTCAAAGAGCCATGGATACTATTCTGTTTAGGTTGCAAAGCTCTTTCCTCTCAGTCTGTACTCAGAGGATGCTTAGGGCTCCCCTCAGCAGGCTGCCTCACCAGTGCAGGGCCTGGAAGTCCTGCTGCTGCAGCTGCTAAACTTCAGAGGGGGTTTTGGAAAGCAAGAAAGAGAAAGACAATGCATTTTTCTGTTTCAGGACAAAAAAGGGTCAGAGATTCCCCAGGTAAGCTCAGAATTACATGAAGTTTTGTCTACTTAACACAAAATGTTCCTAAGGTAGTTTTACAGCAGTAATTCATGTTTTAGAGAGTAGTTTTTGAAAGGCACAATAGCTTCTAGTTTTCTTAATGTAATAGCTTTAAGCAGTTTCTATAGAGGGAAGCAGATCTCATTGTTTTTCAGTGCCATGTGAATATACACATTAGTGGGGACTGTGTTCATGCTGGCTGCAGTTGTTTTTCGGAGTGTGGTGTTTTCTGCATTCAGGGAAGGGAAAAAAAAAGGGGGGTAGAGCATGCAGTGTTTTCAGATGTTATCTCATGCATGATATTTTCCAATTTCATTACAGCATGCAATTTGGTCCTTTCACTAAGCCAGGGGTTTAGTGTAGAACTTTGGAGGAAAACAGCTTTTCTACCTCGTGTTTGTATAGTTGAAAAAAAAACCACATTACATAAAAGAAAGGAGGTATAAATTATGACTAGGTGAGTAAAGAACACCACACAGCTACATGGTCTACAGTTGTGCTTTACCTCACCGCTGCCAGTGATTCCCACTATACATCCTCCAAGTCCATGTCTGCTAGAGCTGTATGGAAAGGCAGTGTTTTAGGGCTAGTTATGGACTGTATTAAACGAGGTCTGATGAACACCTGCTCCCAAACACCAAATTTCTTCCGTTATGTGGGTTTAAGTGAAACTCAAAACCATAGTTAGTGTTTCTTGTATTTAATTTGCAAAATACACTTACAGTGCATACACAGAATACTGGCCATATGTCATAAAAAGTATGCATCCTGTGCAAAGAAAAATTAAGATCAAAATTAACTCACTAGAGACTTTTTTCCTCCCCTCACCCCATGGAGTTACCAAGTTCAGGCAGACTGGGACTACAGTGCCAGTGGATCAGTAATGCAGAGAAAATGCTCATTCAAGATTTATACAACAGTTTTGACCATGCGATGCCAAAAATGTGGGTAGAGGCACTCCTCACAAATATGTGGAAAGCCCTTGTATCATGAGATTACTCTAAGAGCTGCAGATTATTCCCATCTCTAGTAATCAGTTCAGACCAATTGCTGCTTTCCAAAGCTCGCTTGCATCAGCTGGGAAATAACTGTTACTGTGAAACTCCACTGTGATCTGCTTTTGATTGAGCTGCTGCTTAAAGAAAAAGCAGTAAGCAAGATGATGAAAACAATTATAGATAGCTACAAGCCCACTTGTTACTATCTACCTTCATAATTCAATTTAAAACATTCCATTAGCCAGCAGAGTAGTAAAATATTTTTTTTGGTCAGAAACATCACAGAAAATATTCTTTTTTTTAAAATTCCAAATTAATGCATTAGGTTTCTGAGCTTGAGGACATCTTCAGAGTGCCTGTCTCACTTGCAGGTTGAAGTCTTTTAGTAAGGTAAAATGCACAATGGTAGATAGGCTATCATCAGGGGTAAAATTCATAGTGAGTTACCTCTTGAGATTCACAAGGGCTTAAAAATGTGCATTACTGTGTAGACGTGATTCACTCACCCACATTTATTACATCTTAGGTCTTGGTATGCTATAGCCTGTTAAGGCATCTCCTTTGGACTAGTAACCCAGGCTCCTTTAAAGCCAGGAAGAATAAAAGGCCCTTCCACAAGGCAAATCTCCCCATCCTATGATTCATGTCAAGGGTGGTGGTCAATCCATTGACATCAAGCATAGATGACCCTTCACCACTGAGCTGATGGCAGTCTGTTGGCCAGTCTTTTGTCAACATCGAGTGCAAAGTCCTGCTTGAACCAGTGCTAGCTGAAAGAGTGTCAGACTACTCTTAAAACATGACCCCTTTTCCTGCCTCTAGACAACACATAAATTTGTCCTGGTCTGAGAGGTTATAAATCATGCTTTGAGGGGCCAGGAGAAAGGAATGTGTTACTACGAGGAATTAGTACTCTGTGTTTGCATTTTCATTAGCACTTAGAGGCCCTAGTTAAGATCAGGATCTGGATAGATGTGACATCGTGGGTGGGTGCAACACTGAGAACTAGGAAGGAGCTTGAGTTTCAGAGGTCATGGGAGGGCTTTTCCTGGCCCATCAGAGAAGGGCATCCCATGCAAGGGAGGCGTCACTGGAAGAAAGGGAAAGAAGCTGCTGTGTTGGTAATTAATGGCAAAGTAAGGAAGGGATACAATATAGGCAAAGTCACTCTGAAAATGATGCCAGCCAAGGTGGCCCATTCTCCCAAGTGCTGAGTGCTAAAAATGCAGTTTTACTTGGAAAATGATGGGAAACACATGAAAACCAAGTATGACAGGGTCTGCTTCATCCTAATTCTCAGAAAAAAAGAACTTGAAATATGTAAGTGGTATTTCTTGATAGCCAATCTGCTGGAAAAAAAAACTGTTTTCTTTGGATTCAAGGTGTGCAGCAAATGGTAGAACATCACACATTGCCTACTACAAAAATGCCCCTTGGGTGCCTTCATGTTAGAAAAGACTTTGACTATCAGACAAATTTTGTGTAGGTGCTTGCAAGCTTTCTAGCCAACTCCACTGGAATCAGTCACTAGATAAAAGCATTGTTCCACCTCAGGATAGAAGCTGTCTTTCAGAAGCAAAAGTACTGGGATTTGTTCAGCACTGTAAGAAAATTTGTAACTTCTGCATGTCTGGAGATGGCTAAACAGAAACCATGCAGGAATCTTTCCCCACTTTTTACAGATTAGAGCTAGCCACTTCAGTTAGTTTTAGCCATTTAAAAATTAGGGTCTTATTCTCAAGAGTTTAAGCTTGCTTTGTAGTCAATGTAGGGAGATAGACCACCCACAGTGGGGATAAGTTGAGCTGCTTTCTGTTATCGGTGGAGAGCACCTTACGACTGAACAATTCAGTTTTAGTCAGATAACATCAAATTAAACTAATAACATGAATGACTCCCCAGATATCACATAGCCTATTAGTGGCATGGGTATTGAGCTGGGTACTGACTGGTGTACAGGCTTCAAGCGTGCCTACCCTCATTTAGAGCAAAACTTACCCAAACCAGGGGGCAACCAGAGATTTTCATTTGAGGCAGCAGCTGCAGCCTAGCACCCTAGCAGGTACATAGAATCATAGAATCATAGAATAGTTAGGGTTGGAAAGGACCTTAAGATCATCAGGTTCCAACCTCCCTGCTATGGGCAGGGACACCTCACACTAAACCATGTCACCTGAGGCTCTCTCCAACCTGAACATGTCTGACTTGGTTTTAACTCAACTCATAGAGGCAGTCTTGCAAGCACAAAGTAGCGTTGAGGAGCTGAGGACATAATACTGTTTCCCCATAAATCACCGTGGCAGTTAGCTAGTTTAGGGCAACCTCAGATAGATTCACCATGCTTTAGTAGTTACCAGCGATGACTATAGGGGGGACTTTTTCAGCACTGTTTCTCCTACTGTACTGCTCCCTTTGCTCAAAGTTCCTTGACAGACTGCTTGGGCAAATCCTAATGCTGAGATTTCTCATCCTACTGTGGCAGCCTCCTAGGTTTGCTAACTAAACCATGCTCCTACCTCCTCCAGCTATTCCCTAAACACAGCAGGGAGTAAGCCAAGAAACACTGCAGTTTTCTGCAGTGGTACTTCCACTTTTTAACAGTGGTACTTCCATTTTTCAACAGTGGTACTTCCATTTAATAGCAATTTAGACACCTAATGGTGTCTAGCAGCATTAGTAGCCCAAACTGCTAATACTTCAAGCCCATCTGCAGGAGATGCTAGTTTGGTCTACTGATCAAAGGCTCCTGTGGACACAAGGGCAGCAATTGTACGCACACAAGAAAAGACAATGCCTCCAGCCTCTTTGTCCTCTGCCTCCCTAAGAGTCAAAGAAGAACAGCCACAGCTTTCTCTTATGAGCAAGGGAAGAGGTATTCAGCATTCAGCCGACCACCATCTCCCCTGGGAAGAAAGAGGCTGGACCAAGGGGTTCAGTCCTGAGGGACTGGATCAGCACAGGGTCTCAGATTAAGTTCCAATAAAAAACACCTACTTCAAGATAATGCCAGGGAGAAACCTTATCCAAGGCCACATTTTATTGGGCACTGTATCAGCAGCCTGTAATGACTCTCACGCCCCAAAATCACTTGGATGCAATTAACATAATATAACTAACTGCACATAAATTCCACATTTTCAATTAAACAAATGTGTGTTGAAGAAATTTAAGGTCACTTGATGGGCGGTGCTAGTGAAATCATCCCTTCTTCCTAGGCTGGGTGTGGGGTAGCATATCTCTGAGGTATGTATTTAAACTCCACTCCTTGTGCCATTCAACAAAATACAGGGTTAGGTGGTTAGTGTTTGTAGTTGCAGCAGACAGGGAGTTCAGAGGACTTGCCAGATCCTCCTTGACCTTGCTTCTTTCCTCACACAGAAGTAGATCTTCCAGTCAAGAAGTAAAACTAAGCTATTCTGATCTGTATTTTCACTCTTGCCTTTTCCAGCTACTTCTACATCTACAACTGGGACAAGTCATCTCACAAAATGTGACATAAAGCAGAAAGCCTTCTGTGTAAATGGGGGAGAGTGCTACATGGTTAAAGACCTTCCAAACCCCCCAAGGTATCTGTGCAGGTAAGAAAACCTATTTGTTTGCTTTTGTGGAGCCACCAGATTCCAGAAATGCTTTTTCTTTAAGAGAGCACATGAACAATCTCTTTTCCTGTACTTGTGGCATTTGATATTTCTTCATTTTTAAGGAAGTGGATGTGAAAGTAACCGACCAAGAACGACCTCTGTATTCTATATGGGGTATGACAGAGGCTAACTGGGAAAACTTCCCACATGATCCTGCCACAGCAAGTTAACATTGATGTTAACATGGCATGAAGTAGCACAACTTGAGCCTCATGTTAGAAATAATGAAACAGATACTGCAAACTAACTACACTGCAAATAGCAAAAAAAAAGGTGTGTGGATAACTGCATTGGATAAATGCCCTTTGTACGGGACAAACTGGTTATTTATATTTTGTGCTGTAGTGACTAAACACTTTCTCAAGAGACCAGATTCATGACTGGACTTTTTGTTGTTGTGTTTAATTACATAAAAACCAATGAATGTTATGGTAACTGATGGAGGTTAATATTTTGTGTGAGGATCTTGATTCAGGAAGTCGTATGAGTTTATTTTGATGAGTGTGCTTCTGCACCATTCTTAAGTCCTGGCTTTTGCTGTATTGGGCTATTGCAATAGCCCACTATGTTGGAGAACGTCCATAAAGAGCTACAGCACCATAATCCATATCCCGCCTGGTAGCAATTACCTCTGGAGCTGAGCTAGTCATAGTGAGTTACTGCTTCCCTCAGACATGAGAGGGAAGTTAGTATTTAAACCATAGGAAATGAGTTTGAGACCTAGCAGGACTGAGTGGAAAGGGGGCACTTTCCCCTTTCCACAGTATATTGCTGTTTTTCAAACAGAGAAGAGACAATGGTCATTAAAGACTGTCACCTGCTGTAACTCTTCTGGAATTAAAAGTCAAAAAACACTAATTGTAAAGATGAGTCTGGTGGCTGAGTTAGGTGAAGGTCTATGTTGCTTAATAAAACAAACAAACAAACAAAACCCAAGCTCCACAATGTTCTGCTTTACTTGTGAGTTTGGTTTTGTAGAAGGATGTTAGCTGCACTTTATGGGCTTTGTTTTGCTTTGGTTTTTCACAGATTGCTCTGTTACTGAAAGTGATGAATATTTCATTGATTTTGGAATCATTTTTAGCTAAAGTGAATATGGAAAAGTTACTGGCTCTGGTGGCGTGGTTTCTTTTTTGAGAGAGAAAGAGAAAGAAAGATTTGTGTTAAATTTCCATGATCATTGTAAGCCAGCAGTACAAGATGAGCAGTTTGCTATGACTCTCCAGGGCATGTGTGAGAGCCTACCTGCCTGTTTTGACTTCCTGTCCAAATGCTGCTCAGAAAACTCCAGGGCAGCAGAGCTAAGCATCTAGCTGACTTGCTAATAATTTACATTGTCTTGACAGATTCAGAGGTACAGGGACTTTTTATTTATTAAATTCAGAGTTCTGACCGTGTTTGTTCTTTGATATTATAGACTGGCTTATTTTTTAATTAAATGTCTCAGAGACACTTGAAGTGGGGATCTTTTCCCCCTCTTGTAGACAAGAAATAACCTTTAATTCTGAGGGTGGAGTTGGAAGAAAAGGCGATTCCTAAGTCTAGCAGATGTGCCTTTCTCTGGGTGGCCCAAGGCCTATTTGGAAAAAACATCAGAGCTGTAAAATCAGAGAGAGTGAGTCTCATTTGCAGTAAGTCAATGGAAAAGGATTCTTATCCCGAGGACAGTCAGGGCCACTGGCATTTTACAGGGCATTTTGCTATGCCCTCTAATACTTGCCAAAATTCAAACTTTATGTTGCGTAGCAGAACAGGACATAATACAGCAACGTGAGTGAGAGCACTTGAAAGTGGGTGTACTGGGAAACTGAAGAGACAAAATGCGGTTCTCCTCTTATTTCATTAAAAATACAGATGTCTACTTTTAATTCTAGTATTCCAGTGTTAATTAAAATAAGTATCTAACCAGTACACATTGCTTTCATTGTTCTGAGAAAATAAATCTTCCCCCAGAACATGCCTGTGGAAACAGAATGCTTGAAATATGGTACTTGCTCTTCATATTTCTGCCTCAGTAGCAAGTTCACATTTTTCCATATGGTCCATCTGTTAAGAGCAAAAACAAAATTTCTAAAGCATGAGCCATATCATTCTAAATTGGTTTTATCCCTAACCAAAAAAACATGACTCAGATTCACAATAACCATGGAATTTTCCAAGTGATATCTCAAGTTTTGCAAATGCCCTTTCCATTAAAAAAGGGAGTTCTTAAATCTATCTTCTATTAAAATCTAGCTAGGTATTAAAAATACAAAAAAGAAAAGTGTTTTGTAAAATATATGGTATCATGACCCAGACTGGATCAGATTTTGCTCTCATGGACGCTGGTGTAAACTTCAAGAAAATTCCCTACTTTCAAGAGGCAACCATTTGAAACACTCAAGAAACATGTGAAGACTTAGTAATGTGTGTACAGCAACACCTATGATAGCATGTATGTTCTCTCCATGTATTTTAATTATGGCCTCAGATTGAACAAACCAATCTCAAAATACGGAAGATGAAAAGGAAGGTATGAGACTACTTATATAAACTATTGTATAAAACTTTCAGAAGTTTCCTAGGAACATGAGTCACGTTTTGGAAATGTCATAGGCTTTTGAAGCTTGGACATTGCTGGCTTCCTATGAGACTGAGGCTCTGAAGTCCTTTCTATTCAGTTGAAAATGTGTCCTCAAGTTCCCTGAAGACAAAAAAAAAAAAACAAACCCAGATAGCTTCCTCAATAAATACAAAATTGAGACCAGAATTCCTAGTGTTTGCTTCTTACTTGAAGAAATACTTATATGAATATAATATCCATTACGCTTTTAGAGTGGTTTTTTGAAGTATCCTACCAGGGTAGCCTTGCTGGTCTGACTAATTGATTTCTTACTCGCAGAGATCATCTTTCTAGTCCTTTCAGTGTTACCGAAGAAATGATTTTACATCTGAATTTCACTGTATGAAAATAATGCTTCTTTGTAATGAAAAGATGCTGCTGCTTTTCTTAATAGCAGAAGAGTGATTTACATACTTTTTAATGATACAGCCATTTTCTGTGTCCATTGTCATGTGGAGGCCTTGGTGGAATGAAAATTGAAGCAACATTCTTAAAAGCAGCAAAAAGAGGAAATTTGTTTCCATAATACTAGCAAATGTTCCAGAGATTCATTCAACAAGCTGCATGGAAATAATAGTTCTGACTTACTTAGGCTATGAAATGGATTGCTAAATATGGGAGTATGCTGTACTTCCCATGAAGAAAAACATTCTCCCATAACGTATTTGCTTATAAGCAATGGAGGAAATGGAAATGTGAGGTCCTCATCCATTCAGCCATTCCTCTCCATCCAAAAACCAGTTTGATGACATGCATTCAGTGCAAATAATGGTCTTTGCAACTACTGTGTGTAGAGAAAAAAGCAATCATATTAGTATATGTGTTTTAGTATTGTGGATTCATCCAGTTAATGCAATAAATAAATAGTCCAAGTAGTCCTTTTTAGGCAGAAAGGAAATGATAAGGCTTTCACAGCACAAATGTCTATTGCTGCGTGAGCTGCTTCACTTCAAGTTTTGATAGTGTCATAAAAGAAAATGGTACATGCATAATGAACTAGCAAAGACAGAATCAACAAGAAATAACATCTGGAAACTCTGGGTAAGCCAAGGTGTTTTGAAAACCATACTGTCCCAAGCTGTTTGTAAAAGCACAGTCTACAGTAAACAATCCACCAAACAGCACTGGAAACCGTGTTGCACTGTGTATCTGAGCAACAACATGTCTTCAGCATTCACAGATAATCATAAGTGGACAGGCATCATCTCAGCTGTCTTCTTGGCTGGCCCACCCTGGTCTGTTCTCAGTGGCAGGTGCTGTAGTACGTTTGCTGACAATGGTTTCAGAGAGAGTATAAATGCCCCTGAACTGTTTTCAGCACCATCTCAACAGGGCTGACCCTGCTCGATCTGGAAGAGATTTCATCATTGTCTACACCAGTGTTCAAGCTGTTTTCATCACCTCCACAGCTGCAACCAACATCTGAAAACAAGCGCAGACAGAGCAAGCAGCCACCACTGGCCAGTGATAGGAACAAAGCCTGAGGCTTTGAATCAACAGCATGTTCATTGGGATTGTGTAGGGTTCAGCCTGACAAACAAGATGTAGAGGTCCCTGTGAAGTGAAAGCCAACACAGCTGTAAATGCCATCTTGCCAGGGATGGGTATTAAACAACATCACCACAGTGCAAAATAAAACTGGAATCACAGGGATAGAACATTTTTACTCTTATACAGTATCGCAAATCAAAATGTCTTCTATCAAAGGCATTTTGCCTTCTCTTAGAGAGGTAAAGAGTCTTCTATCATGTCCAGCAATATCACCTTTTCATGACAGAGTTATCTGTTGTATTTTTGTCAAGTGAATATATCTGTGGAGATTAGGATCTCTCCACACAGGGTACTTGCCAAAAGATGTGACCTTGTCCCTGAAGAACATAAACTCCCTTCCTTTATAAATGAATATATTACAGCTAATCAGTTCCAAAGAATCATCTGCAGATCCTCCAAATAGACCTTGATTTTACAAAAATAATTCCTGCATGTTTTACTTGAACAAGGTACTACTAGTGTTTATGTCTGACACTGGTCCTCTACCAAAGAGATTTTCTGGAAATCCCACTTGTACAAGGGCAGCATCCTTGACCTTAAGGGCCCAAAACAATTGTGAAACAATGGAATTTGAAAAATCAGGACAGCTTTCAGTGCACACGAAACTTGGATGGACAGAAGATTGTTCTGAGCAACATGCATTTGCAAATAAGGAAGATCTTTGTCACCTGGCAAGTAAATGATGAAGAAATTTGAAAAGGAGACTAGCACCAGATTGGCAGCAGGAGAAAAAGAGGACATGATTCTTGCACCATGACAAACCCATGGAGAGCATGAATAAGACACGCAATGCAAGTGAGATGTATTCAGGAAAGCACATATCAGGTAATTTCAGGTTGCACACTGAGTGAAAGAGGATAGAAGAAGGAGAAGGAAAGATTGAAATCTATAGATGATATTTAGTGTGATGGACAGTAATTCACACTTACATTTGAACTACAGCAGCCTGCATTACTGTAGTGATCTTTTGGGAGTCTGAGCTCTGCCCCAAAATGAAGAATAAAGATGCCGGAAGAATTGACACCCGGCAGCAGAAAAGACAGAAGAGAAATTCCTTCAGTGTGAGCAAGGGGAACGCTGCACCAGAGTTTGCTGCAGAATTGCTTATGAACTGCAAGGGCAGGCAGCGACAGAGCTTCAGGTTTAGAGACCACCTTTGCCTTTAGATCTTCCTTATTGACTAGACTGATTGGTTTTTCATCTGTCAGCCATGTTGAATATACTTCCTGCCTTGGAATCTGAGTTTGTCGTCTCACTTTTTTGATCTTTTTTTTCTGAGATTGCCGTTTTAACTATTCCCCTTCAAAGGAAATTACTGGAGGACGCAACATATTATTACAAAAGTAAGGAAATCATGGTATTTTCATAGATTGTATGTGACTGGTGAAAACCACAGTGTAAATTGCTGGTTTACACTGCTTTGCAAATTTAGAGAAAACTTACTCTGATGCCTTCGTGAGGTGGAATAAGCGATGACCTGATATACATTTTGCTAGTCTTGATTCTTCTTTTTCTTCTCTTTTTTTCGAAACAGGCGAGCAAAAAGAATTCTTAAATTTTGATTTTATTTTTTTTTTCCTCTGGTGGATTTTTACTGTACATTTTGCAAAGTGTTGTGTTCTGGAAAGTTTACACTTTCTTGCCCCTTTTCTGATCATTTTTTTTTCTAACACCTAACCAGGAGGTCACTTAGTGCACTCCCATCTCCATAGGCCAGCAGATGTGAGTCTGTTAGTGCAGTGGTTTTGGTGTACTTTTGCTTATCACGTTTTTGCCCTTTAGGTGCCAACCTGGATTCACTGGAGCAAGATGTACTGAAACTCTGCCCATGAAAATCCAAAACCAAGAAAGTATGTTAAAATAATCTGAACTTTGCTTTCTTCCCCAACTACAGCAACAAAATCAATAGTACTTGGTGTTTTCACAGTTCAGCTGGAACCGGCCTCTTTACACACTAATTTATGACCTGATTCTCTAAAGTAAAATCTGTACACCATGGCATTATTGACCTCCAAAATGTTTCTCATTTGTGTGATTTTTGATCTCTCCGTCCGTTCACAGATGCATTTGCATTGCACACACCAGCAGCTTTCTTGTTTGGGAGACTGCTGTAAAGTGCAACCCCCTAAAAGAGCAAACTCACGGAGATGAGTGATGTGTCCTCGCTGCCTTGTGGAAAGTGCATCCTAAAAGCAATTTGGGAATTTGGAATGGTGAATTTCTGCCTCGAAACATCTTGAAACACACATTGATCTGGATTGGTTTGGTTTGGCTGGCTTTTCGGGGGGGTGGATTTCTTTTCATTTCCACAGAGCAAATGAGTTGCTCTCAGCATCTTGAGCCATTTTGACCATGCTAAACCGAGATTCAGTTTCTGAAAGTGAACTCACCAAGTCATATCAGTTCACACTGACGGAGCTTCTTTCTTAGCATATATTCACCTCTTCTCTTTTCTCTGTTTTTTCTGTACCATTTTTTTTGTTTGTTTTTCCTCTCAGGTGCCCAAATGAATTTACTGGTGATCGCTGCCAAAACTACGTAATGGCCAGCTTCTACAGTACGTCCACTACCTTTCTGTCTGTGCCGCAGTAGAAGCATGCTCAGCCGGTGCTGCTTTCTTGTCGCTGCATCTTTCCTCCAATTATTTATTTTTAATCTATAACTAGATTTGTTGCCTAAGGCCTAATATTGATTGTCTCTGCCTGTTGCATGAAAATGATAACAAAAAAGCAATTGCAGTACTCTCCTGGATTGTTGGACGTTGAGGTTATGGGGAAATGAGACTTAGGAGCATTGTAAAATTAACACTGAATGGTGTGATATGGGCTCCACACTGACATCAAGCAGTAAAAGTGCAGAAAAGATGTTTTGAAAGTCCCACATTCTATTTACCACAAAAAGCTTATGATTCTTTGTAGAGGACAGTACTCCCCCAGCAAAGAGAAAGGTAGCTAATCCTCTGCTTGCATATGAGATTTGTACTCAGACCTACAAGTTAAAGGTAATTGACGTGCTTACATTGGTTCTAATGAGCACACGCCAAACAGTATCTAAATGTTCTTCCTCCTCATTGTCCAAATTTCAGGGCAAAAAGACACAGAAAGAAAATGAAAAGGGGGAGAGATACCACAAACGATGGGGTCTGACATACTTATTTGTGGCTAACAGGTGCAAGAGATCAAGTATTTCAGAGCCGGATTAATTGGCCAAAGAAATTTACTAGGCAGACACACACAAACACAAATGCGCATCCACCATAGAAGACACTATGTCAGACTGCTAGTAGAATCAGCACTGCAGTCACATGTCTCGTAAGCACAGAGGGATGGGTTAATTATTATTACTTGTCAGGGAGGAAACAGAAAGTACACTGAATATTTATTTTATCTTATTAGCTATAGCAAAGTCAAAGGTAACATACAAGAAAATCGCTTAGATCGTACGTTTTAATGCATGTGTACTATTCATAAGTAATTGTCTCAGGCATCTGAATCTACTATGATCTAAAAGCAATATTATAGGAACTGGTTTTTTGATGGATTACTTGCCATCATAGATTTCAGAGACTATAGGCTAGCTTAATTTAATTTCCATTAGTATAGAGCAAAAAGCAGTTTAGCATGTGCTGGACATTTTGGAGCCTGAAGATATGCATAGGTTTTCTCTTATACTGATGGATGAAAAATGTCCATACATAATTCATACTGCCCATCATGGAAGCTACCCATGTAAATCTCAAGGGTGCTGACTAGAGACCAGACCTTCCAGAATTCAAGTGTGCATTTTATGCCCTATTCTAAAAGCTTTATTGGTGTGAGTTATTTTTAAAATGCTTCTGTTAACTATGGATTTGAACATTTTTATGCTGTTACAGTGTTTAATTTTACCATACATTTGATTTAAATGGCCTTTTCTGTGTATTGTGGTAAAAAGTGCAGTGAAGCTTTTCTTAGAAGGAACATTTAAAAGGAGGTTATGTAAAAACATGAGATCTGTTGTTTGTTGCTGAGTTTGCCCTGAAAACTGAGGAAGAATTCTATGTTGACTATAAATTCATTTTCCTACCCACGGAAAAGAGAAAAACAGATTTAGGTGGGGTTTTCTTTATTGGTTTTTCACTTTCCTAACTCTGCTTGGGATTTTTAAAGAAATTTTGGGGCAGTAGATATTCTCTGAAGTTGCATCCACGAAAAAGGCATAGATGCCCTTGCCTCGCTTCAAGTTATGCTCATTTGCAAGTCCTTAAGTTAGTTCAGTACTGCTGTCCTTGAAATGCACTGGAAGGAGAGCACACCACTACCTCTCCTAGGCTACTCTGAGAGCCCCAACAATGGTTGTGAGACTCTGGCTCTTCTGCCTAGCCTGTGTCTGCAGTATAACAGGTGTCTTAAACTGTTGCAAATCTAAAGTGACGCTTTTGGAAAGGGTCCAGTGAGGGTAGCTATAAATAAAAAATAATCATTGAGGAACCATTTATGAGACTTTTTATTACTACAGCCAACATCAACTAGAGCATACAGTCAACAAGGGGACTTAGAATGAGAGCTGTCTTCAGATAAATATTGCATTTTGGGCTTAAAGCCAAGCTCATATTTTGCACCAAGTGGTGTGGGTGATTAACATAGCTCTGCAGATGCAGCTTAAGCAAAGTTCAGAGCAAATTGGGATGTTAAAGAGCTTAAGCGCCGACAGGAAACAAAAGTGTGCATGTGAACTATACAGCGCTATCTAATTTTACTTGCTTTCCGAAGGTGTTTCTTTAAGGTATTTCTCCCTATACCCTGGCTTCTTGCTGCAGCGGTTTTGACTTTGAGGCTCACAGTCCACCATTGGCTCATAATACACCAGAAGTTGGTCCCCAAAATTGTTGCAAAAATACATCTGTTCCATGCAGATACATTAGCTGTATTTGAATGTTCACGTATTCACTAATTTTCATGTACCTATGCATGAGAACTCTTATAGCAATACTGCAGAATGGTCTTTGAGATAAGAAACATTGGTGGAGCCTTGAACTGATAGAAAATTGATGAAGCTTCTCTAGAGCGTAATCATAGGTAAAGTCTTTGTCCTCCTAAATGCCCCAGATCAACCAAGAATGACACCCAAAGGACCAACTGACTTGCATACCTCACTAGTTAACAGTTATATACATATTGTGAACATAGAAAAACTCATAGGGCATGCTGGGAGCTATCTGGGGCATGAATTGAATTAGTGAATCTTACCTGAATTTTTCATTTTCTAAGACTTTCAGCATCCTAAATTGTAGTATTTATATGCTAAGACCAAGACTTATAAATGATAGAGTTGAAAAATGTCATTGTCCATCTTCTGCTTAAGGTTAAAGATTACAGTATTTAAACAGCTCAGTTAATGCTCACTAAATGCTAAAAATGCTACAGTAGAATAATTAAGAAAGGATTTCGTTATGCTTCTGAGACTCAAATCAGTTATAGGAAAACATTTTTACAGGAGCTATAGAATTTAACAGGACTTAACATCCTTTAACAGCTCAAAATTAGTTTTTCAGCCTAAGTACCATTGAAATGATCCAAGACTTGGGATGCAAAATGGATACTAAGCCTCAGGAAGAGACACAGCATCCCAGCTACTCAAGCAGAATTTGCAGACATGCAGTTTTGCTCTGTGATAGTATGGAGGATGTTAGTTTCAATTCAATTTACATAAAAAAGGAACTTTTTTTAGAATTTCTCATTACCCACAAAACACATTTAGTGAGAAAATTAAGCAACGACTTAAGAAACATGGCACCTTGATACTTTTGAGGTGAAATTGGTCTCCCTGGACCTCTGTGCTGCTGCAGTTGATCTAAATGGGCCCTTCCCTTGTCAGGCGCAAGGTCTCCACACAAGCTTGCAGCTGTGCTCAACCCTCACTGGACAGTACCATGTCCTCAGGCTACCCGCCCAGCCCTATGGAGTAACCACACCAAAATCTTGGGTGCCTAGCAGCTGTGGCACATCACTCCTGAGCAGAGCATGCAGGCCTGGAGGACCTGTTCCAGCATTTTCAGGCATCAGACCCTTGTTCTGTAGGTCCTGGACCCCAACATGCTACCATGAGTTGTAGCTGTTACTTTCTGGGAAAAAAACCCAAAATGCTTCCCAAGCAATTTTTCTTCCAATACTGCCCCCACAAAAATCGCATCCAGAATGAAAATTGAGCTGTTAAAAATAATTATTTGCATTTCTTCTTAGAGCACCTGGACAAATATTCAATAGAAACCGCACTGCTAGTAAAAAATGCAACAATATTGGTTTAAATATTAAAAGACCAAAAATAGTAACCTGTCTATAAAATGAGAAGCATTGGGCTATTCTACTTTCTTTTAAACAGATCTAGGGAATGTAGCTAGGAATGCCAAAGAAAAATAAGAATTACATAACATCTAGGTTTGAATAAGCAATGCATGTTTCTTCAGCATGTTTTCTTGTTAGGGCTTTCAGTCAGAATATATTCCAATTTTCAGTAACATCTTCCCATTGAATTACTTGAATTAGAAACTGCATGATATGAGTGACTTCTCCTAAAATTAAATTACACCCAGACTAGGAATTTTACCTGTTAGCAAGCATAAATGCAGCAATATATATGCATGGGCATGTCATTCATTTTATTGAAGACTTAACCAAGCTTTCTATGCAACTAATGTCTATCGTTAGCAGTGTTCATGCAGGCATGTAATACTGGCTCTTTAGGAAGAGACCTGAATGGATTCCAACTAACTTAACCCTTAAAATGTTACTGATTGGCAGAAAAGAATTGGCATTCCCTCTGTGTACAAACTACTGAATTTGGTCAGAAAATAAGTATTGGATTTAAAATTCACAGCACAGAAGTACAAAGAAAGTGAGAGCCACCACAGTTACGGTGTTGGCCCCATCAGAAGGGTCTCCTAGGGTACCTGCCAGGCAGAAACCTGTGTTCCTTCTTACCCTCAGTTGCTGGGGGTGCTGATTTAGGCATGGGATTCATGTAAACTGCATCAGCCCCTTTACCCCAGGGTGCATCCAGCTGACCAGAGGGTGGTTCTGCCCAGGCAGCACAGCCCAAAGGCAAGGGCAAAGGACTTGGCTCCTTTTCCAAAAATGAGAGCCCTGCTGCACCCAGTTTGCAGAGCTCCCACTTATGAGCAAACAGTCCTAGACACCTCCAGATTGCAACTTACAAGAACAGGGAATCGCATATAGGAGACAGGAATACAGGGGAAAGGAGCCCAATGCAAGAGCCATTTGCAGGGGGATGCTGCCCCTCATGGAACAACCCTGTGCTCTGATGATCCCATCTGCAAAAAAACAGCCATTTCACATGGCATCCTCAGGCCATAACCCCCTTACCTCAGTAAGATCTTTAAGGGTTAATGGTTCTTGCTGCTTTCCTGCATTGTGAATATTCAGATCCCTCATACGTATTTTGATGTGTGACCCTTGCAGAAGGTCTGGTCATGTAGCTTACAGAGGCACATTTTAGCACTACTCTCGTAACCACATGCCCCTTTGTCCTGTTTCATGTGCAGACACAGAATAGCTGTAATTCTTACATGTGATTTATTTTTGAGTACAGTATATTGCTCTTTTCTGAAACTTTTTCCTTTTTCTTTCTTTTTTTGTCAACTTTCTGCATTGGCAGAGCACCTTGGGATTGAATTTATGGGTATGGACCAATCATTCCTTTTAGCCTGCAGATTTTAGAGCCTGAGAGATAAATCCCTTTTCATTTTTTTTTTTTCTCCACCTCCCCTTTTCAATTTCTAACCAATTTCTTTATGCTTTAGAAGGGATCATACAGCTATAACAACAGCCCTTGTCAAAATGTCAGCTGAGATCAGCAGTTATAGTGATAAGATATTCCAAACCTAAGAAGTTCTAGGAATTACCAAAGTAACCATATCATAGCCCACATTCATTTTTCTGCTGTGTAATTTTGGCTAGTTTTGACATTTGCTTTTGCTAAGTTCTTCTAGGGTTACTGGATTTTGGAAACACTGCAAGGATGAAGTAAAATGACCAACTAGTCTATAAAAATGGATAAGCTGTTATAGCCATTTAAAAACCTGCAAATTTACAGTTTTGAGTGCTGGTTTCCAAGTAAAATTCTATGTCTAGACCCACAGCTAGGTATGTAAATCAGATTCATTTACATACGTGTTAATGATATGCACATATACATTCATTTCTAGGTCTGAAAGTAGAAGTGAACTGAAACTTATTTAGGAACTTAAGCAGAGGTTTACAGCTAGATTCCAGATTCTCAAGTCAGCAAATATAATCAGTATTTCTAATACCAAACTCATATTGCACCCAACCAAGAATATTGGCAGCAGGTACTATTTTTACACTTCATCTTAATTATAATAGAAATAGATCTTATAACTCCTCCTCATGAATAGACGGTACTTATCTGACTAACATTCAGTAATCAGGTGTACACATCTTTTGAGTCAGTTTTAGTTTGGAATCTCCTAAAATTGTTGACAAATGAAATGAACCAGCCAGTGATGCTTTTCAGACAGTTTTGGTTCATGTTCTTATTAAAAATGTTCACACAAAATGTCACTAGCTTAAGCTGTGAGCTGTGGAAAACCCATTAATAGGCCAAATTTAAGAAATCTCTCACAACCCAAATTATTATTAGTAGTAGTTGTATCATCATTATTATTGTTGTTGTTGTTATTGTTGTAATCACAAGCTCATTATTTCTCACTCATAAGTGCTAAACTGTAGTAGAAGATATATGGATACATTAATATTTGAGGAATTAAATTTAAGTTGTTTAAAAAAATGACTTGCCAATTCTGCTTTGTACATGAAATTACATCAGTGGAGCCACCTCTCAGAATGAAACTCTTCCAAAAATCCCTAGAGACCTATAAGAAGAAAAACTTTAAACCAGTGCAAATTTAAGAACATATGTACCATCAATTATGTATGAATTAAGGTGATGTGAAATTCCATAATGTGCATGTTCAAAAGGCTGCACACAAAGTGATTTAATATCTTGACTTAAATTTCGTGTCAGTTTGCTTTTCTAGCATTCTGCAGGGGGAAAAAAATGCATTCAAGCGATTTTTAACACTTAGCAGGCTAAAACCTTTTCTGTATTCTCACTGCGCATACTTTTGTCCATGGACTTTTCCCCAAAGCTGCTATTACTTGTTTTCAAGGTAGTTTAATGAGCCCTGCAAACACAGCACATGTTGTTTGGCTGGGCATCATTAACTGGCTCTGTAAATGTTAACACCAGTCAGGCAGTTTCGGGGCAAGACCTATATAACCTCAAGTGCCCTATGGGAGTTCAGCCCCTGCTTCACAAAACTCTCCTGGCCCTAAACAGGGTGGCCAAGTCTCATCCTAGAGAGATACCTCATGCTCGGACACTGCTGTCCCCGTCAGGGAGACCCTGTCAGCTAGGAGGAGCATGGCCAGGTTTACATGGGAGCTTGCTGGTTTGCTGAGCAAGACATACCCAGACCTGGGTGCCTTCCCAGGCAGCCATTTCTCACACAGCTTGAGGAAGGCCATGGTTGTGACTCCATTCATGCACAACATGTCAAGATGATGTCAAAAGATCCTATGAGGATCCTTTCAAAGGTTGCTAGGAGGAGTTAAGGCAATGAAAGCAGACCCAGGGGCTTACCCCTCCATGCCCCTCAAGACCTACAGTCCCTGCTCTCTCCCTGCACCTCCCCCTGCCCTGCAATGGGTAACAGCCCAAGAGCATTCAACACACAAGCACAAGCCTGAGCCCCATGGCAGCCTCAGCAAAGCCATCACCAGCCAGCCGCCTGGCTCATTTGCAACAACCTCAGCTTGGAGTAAACCTCAAAGATCAGTGCAGTCAACCAAGATTTCCACTGTTAGTTAATCTTCCTCCTCCTCTCCCTTCCCCTCCTAGAAAAATGGGTTGATATGTCCTTATTCATTTTGCTTTCACAAGCTAACAGCTGACAGCATGACAAAAATAAAATAAAATATATAATAATTCAAAGCATTTCAAATTTGCCCCTATATTGCTTAGCACAATTCTCCTGTTTCCTTTGACATCCTCATAATACACCATCTCCATGGCTAACTAATAAGTGCTTTCAGAAGGGGCAAAATGGGAAGGGGATTAATTGCCACTAACTAGCCTAGGTGAGGAGTTATGCTGTATGAGAAATCCCTTCACACTCTGCTTCAGCCTTTTTTCATTTGTCCTCAAGCATTTCTTCACTCTGTTTTTTCCAGTATCAAGCATGCTGTGCCAGGCCTACAGTCAACTTCTCAGCCCTTTAACCTTGTCGTTCCCTATATTTCACCATCCTCTTTTTCTCTTTCTCCTGGTTTGGTTGGTGTTTCAGCCCTTTCTTCCCTTTCTTTGTTGACTCTCTGTTCTTGGAGTTACATTTTTGTTTTCTTTAATACATTTTTGCAGCATACTAGTTTTACCAAACTCACTTCTTCCCTTCTCCCCATCCTCCCCGTCCTCCCCTCCAGCCTTTTTAATAATCAGTGCTATTAATTTTGTCTGACAGTGCTCATGACCTGTTTGTTGGTGGTTTGGTTTACAGTGGGTTTGGCTTGTAAGACAAATTCATTCCATGATAAGGTTCATTGTATCAGAGAAATTAAGATTTCTTTTGCTTTATGGTTTGTTGCATGGAATATTTGCCATTTGGCCACAGCAACTTTAAAATTAAACTAGGTAAGCCTCCAAAATACATTGGAGGAATGACTGCTCCCTCTTCAATAGGGAGCATTTTCTCCTGCATTGGTGTGACATCTGTGACAGAACATCATTTAAGTGCCTGAGCTTGGTCAGAAACTCATGGCACATGTGAGGGAGTGTTGTGCATCTCTGTACTTCCTAGCGAATTGTCCCACAGACCTTTTGTGTTCATGTAAGTCCCTTCCACTGGGAATAATCCTGGCATTTATCCCAAAGGTAGTGCAGAGCTGTGCAGCTTTTATTCATTCATTTATTTTTAATCATCTGCTGGTATTCTGACTTGGTCAATATTGCAGTCTGACCTAAGGCCACCCTCCAGTCTGGATTCTCCAGGGCAAGCTTTCTAGACGGTCTGCTTAATCAAAAATAAACCTTGATAAAATCTAGACACCTATTTTTGTCCTAAAAGCATCTGTAAAACATCAACACAGAATGCGCCTCTGTCTCAGCGCTCCATACGTAACGTTTCCCTAGCACAGCACGCAGCGATGCTCTCTGCCAAGCATAAGCAAGGCTGGAATGCATGGGTAGCTCCAACCCAAATATTACCAGTGATACTAGCATCTTTGTAAGAGTGAAATACCTCTGATGAATGAGATTGGTAACAAGTTGTCATCACTGAGCAAGCTGCCACTCGAGATAGAGTTCCTTTGTTGAACACAAAGAAATTCAAGTAGAAACCCAGCATTTCTCTGATACAAGGCACTGCTGGTTGTTGATACTGCTGTGTTTTTTGAGAATCACTGCTGAAAGAGTCTGAATTTTATGTCCAGACCTCAGAACCTGTCTTCATTTCCATTGCTGATATAATTACAAGCCAAGCTCATGTCTCAAATGTAGAAATGTAGATTTTGAAATCTCCGTAAAGACAACTGAGAAATAAATTGACATGGGGGCAGAGGGACATTGGATATGAAAACAATCCAAAAAAGATAACAAGAAAACAGATTCCTCTTAAAACCCATAAAATAGGCCTTCATTCCAGCTGTCTTTGCAGAGTTAAACTTCTGAAGCATTTGCAAATTCATGTAATTACCTTAGTGCATTGCATTTTTATTTCCAGCAAATGCTGAGTGTTTGTTAATTGTAAAATTGTTTCATAGATATTATTCTTGTTGACATGGAAAAAAAAAATTACTTTTGACTGTAATTGTATGGATGATCACTCATCCCTGTATTGTGTTAAGAGCTTATGGTGTGGTCCTGTTCTCCTTGCCATTAATAATGAGTTTGTCTGAAGCGTGGTGACTGTGTGGCTCTGTGAAGTGGTTTGTAGCATGCCAGCTGTTGACTGTGTACTCATTGCCTAGCCATCTTCCATGCTGTGACCTTCTCTGTTTTTGTCCCTTTCTAGAAGCTGAGGAACTGTACCAGAAACGGGTGCTGACCATAACTGGCATTTGCATTGCTCTTCTAGTAGTTGGCATCATGTGTGTGGTGGCCTACTGCAAAACCAAGTAAACTTTTATCTTCTTTTTTATATCTGTGATTGTTGATCAGGGCCATCCCAGCTGACTGTAGCTTCAGCTCTTCTGAGCATAAAGTCATATCTGGGTTTCTTCAGAGCTGATCTGGAGACAAACCTGTGGCCAGGGTGCTCTGGTCCAAGCTGGTCTACGTGTCCAACGTCAGTGCAAATATAAGACAGGTACCTGAAAGGTTTCTCACCTTTCAAGTGTGACTCAAGCAATTTCACTGACTTGCACTTTGTCTGTCACCCATTCCAGTTGGTTTCCCCAAATGGAAAGGAACAAACCCTAACAGCGCTGGAATCATGTTGGTCTTCAGCAGTAAATTTTGTGTATCAGCCTAGTTTGTTTGTACTTGAGGCAAGATTAACGGTGCTAAAAGTTACTAAACACCAAAGGCCAAAGAACTGAACTCAAAAGTGCTCCCAGCGCACAAGTAGGCACTTTAGTGCATCCTGATAGTCTCTGTAAATTACTGAGGGTGACTCTCAAACATGCATGAAGCACTCTGGACCATAAATTATACTGGACATCAGCAGGATTTGTGCTGCTAAAACTTCTGGCTGCTCATATAAATCTCCCCACCAAAGCAGAGAAAACCCTTATCATAAATCTTCCACATTTGTACAAACCTGATTTACTGTTGCAGGGCCTGATTGGCAGTTGGGTTTTTGGTTTTCTTTGAAAGCCCTACCAATAATGGATGTGCTAAAAGCGGGGGAGGAATGGAATCATTTGTCCTGTTTGGTAAGCCCAGCCACACACAGTCGCTGGTCCCACCCACAACCCTGTGCCAGTGATTAGCAGGGAACAACTGGAATAGTATTAATAGAAAGATAGAATCAGAGCAATTACTGCTTTTAGAAATGACAACTGACAAATCAGAGCAGTTAAAGAATATATTCCCTGGTCCAGAGATCACCAAAATCAGCTAAGACATCTCCATGAATTTCAACAAGCATTTAGTCAGATTTCTGAAGTATGGTTTTCTATATAAAGAGCTGTAAATAAAGAGCTATATATTTTCTATATAAAAAGCCAAGTCTATCAGGGGTCTGGATACTTTGTCGTGGTTTGTCTCAGACATCAGTAATCACTGCCAGCCAAAAGTGAAATGTTTTCAAATACAGTTGATGAGAGTGAAAGTGAGCTGCCAGTTCATGGCCTTTCAAATGCAGCAGTGATGCCAGACTGCTTTCTCTGGGATGTTCCCCACATGCTCTTTCCGCCAAATAGGGGAAAACACACAGAACAGGGAAATCCTGGAATGGTGTTAGGACAACACAGTAAATAAAGTGTAATGGCTTAGATATTGTTAGTCTTCTTGCAAGACATCCTGCTGGTCAAATGCTGAGGCAATATCTTCTGAGACCAAGTCTCAATTCAGAAGTGCTTTATTTGCAAGTCATGTACATTAAGGGGAAGATTTCTCAGAACAAGTAAAGTGCACATTAGTTTTCCCATTATTCTTTCTTCTTAGTTTCCTGAAGTTTCTTTTTTTAGCTAATGTCCTTTCACTAGAGGACAACCAGCACACGTGGAGGCGAGCAAAATGCACATACATTGATTAGTGAAGGTGGGAAGTAATGTGGTTTCCTAGGGATAGTTTCCTGGGCAATACATGCCAAGATCTCAGACCCGTAGATGATGAACTCAAATTCCCTCTAGAACTCACTTCCTCTATCACATCAGAGAACTCGGGCTGTCTTCAGCAACTAAAGTCTCCAAGGGCTAATGAAGGGGTGATATGAAATCAAGTTAGAACCTTTCTGTGCTGCTTCTCAGAGCAGGCAGGTCTTTGTGTAGCTGCTCAGATACCTCCTGGCACTGCACTCCGCATCTGCCTTAACAACCTGTGTGTCATAAGGTGATGCCTGGTTATCTTCCAAACATAAAGCCTACATGGACCAGGGACCGTGTCTTGCTGAGTCCAAGGCAGCCATGTCTGCTTATACCGTTCATGTGGAGTGACGTAAATTAAATGTCTTCCACTAACCAGGCACACACATACAGAGAAAATATGTAAAATACAGTGTGTCAACTCATGTTTTCTTTGTCTTCCAGCTTCCCTGGCCGTAAACTTCAATATATTTACTGTTTTGCCTCCTCCTTCCTTTTCGGAAAGCTTGGAATAGTCCCCTTGAGTTCAAAATGGGATTGAAAATGGTTGTATCTTACATTGTAACACCCTGTCAAAAATATCTGCACTTCTTCATATGGCTTAGGGAATTGTGTGCATTTTAGCTCTTCCCACAGCTAAGGTCATATGCACTCTGCAGTATGCTGGAGCCTGCATCTTCCTTCATTTGCCTGGGTTCTGTGGCAGGATAGTGGAAGTTCTCCAGTATAATCAGACAAAGCTGGGGAATATTGATAAATTAAGTCTGAAATTGAGTAGCTCTTTCCCCGGTTATTTATTTTGGTCTTATATTTAGTGTGTTCTGCATGTCCTTCACAGCGCCAGGTTTTACTGTGCTGCAAGTTTTGTTCCTGACAGCTTGTAATGACGCCCTGAAAAGTTCTCTTGAGGAGAGCTGGAAGGATTAGCAACTTGGGAAGGAGCAGCTGAGGACAGGGCACAGGAAAAGCATACAAGTCAGCCAGGGACTATGCCATTAGTACATGTTATTGATGAACAGTTTTACTGTATGCATTAGCAGCCCTGACATCCATCTGGTAATCATTAGGTTCCAGAGTTAATCTGATGCTGTAACAGAACCTTCCAGAGATGCCAGGATGGCTGCAGGCTCAGGCATACCTCACACACTCACTTACTTTGGATTTTTTGGGGGCTTCCTCTGCACCCTTCACTTCTTGAACAGATTTATGCATTTGGAGTGCAGTGATGAGGTAGAGGACGAATCTCATAAAACAACATGTAGCTCCCACATCACAAACATGGTGGCACACACCACATTTTCCAGTGGTTGCAAGCAAGCCTTGAGGCAAGGCCACCTCAGCTCCCTGTGGTGAATGGAGAAGCATAACCCAGTTGGCTGTCAGAAACCTGTCCGTGGCTGCAGTGAGGGTGCCATGGTGGATGGGTTGAAATCTCTCTCTCCTCCCATCTGAGTGCAAAAAAGAGCTGTTCTTGACATTGTGTGTGGCTTAGAAATGGCTTCCCTCTTCCTCACACTTTTTCCCATCCCTCTGTGGCCCACCAACTCCTGGAAGGGTTCCCACTCATCCTTCCCCTCTGCAGGTCCCCACAGTTCTAGCTGCAATTAGACCTGCGGTCTCAAACCTTACTCGGCAATCTTGAAGCGGTGGGCAAGGTGCTGGCAAAAACAGTGATATTGTATTATTACCATCATCATCAACATTCTGAAAGGTGCAGCTGCTATCCAGTTGCCTATTAAAATCATTTCTGTGTTTCGCGTACAGGAAGCAGAGGAAAAAGTTGCACGACCGCCTTCGACAGAGCCTGCGCTCTGAAAGGAACAACGTGACGAACATGGCCAATGGGCCGCACCGCCCCAACCCTCCACCGGATAACGTCCAGCTAGTGAACGTAAGTTTTACTGCCCACTTTCCAGCCTAGGCTGCGAGGGACACAGCAAAGCTCACCCAGCAGCCTGTAAACTTCTACCTGCTCAGGCTGGTGGCTGAATTCTCATGGCTTTCTCCATCCAGAAGCAACTGGGGACTTTGCAAAAAATGTTCAGCAAAATGAGACACATTTCTGCAGGTGGCCGGTTTCCTGGGTGCATGCTGCGGTGCCGCAGCTGTGCCTGTAGATCTAGGGCACCAAAAGCAAGTAAAACACCTCAGAAAAAAATGCTAACCTCTCTACAGCAGGGCTAAGTGCTGCAGAGATCAATTTCTTCAAACACACATGTCTTGCTCTTCTTTGGCCTGATGGTTGGTGAGGAGGGAGAGCCCTCTCGCATCAGGAATGTGACATTGTGATTTCAGGAGGAAAAGTCTGAATGAAGAGTTCACCTGGACAGTAGCAGCAGCTGGGGAGATGGGGCTAGGGCAGTTACTCCACCAGCATCCCTCAGCTATTTATCAGAGCATAGCAGAGAGTTATTCTTCAACTAAACTGTTGGCCAAGCCCTTGGCCTTAGAGGCCAGGGCTCATGCTAACTGTAGCTGCTGCCTCCTCTCCTTCTTTTCCCAGGGAAGGCTGGTGCCTAGAGGGAATGAAGGCTTCCTGCCACTCTACTCTTGTGCTTCACCATCACCGTACACATTTATGATATCGCAGGGATCAGCCCTGGCTCTGCTGAGTCAGTGGCAGCACTCCGACTGACTTTGGTTAAGACCAAGATACCTTTTCAGAAGAGCTGGGCTTCCAATATTTCCCTTCAAAAGACCTAAATCTATAGTCAGATTATTAACAGAGGGAAAACAAGGATTCCCCAAGGATGAGAATGGAGTCCTACCAGGGACAGTACTGGTTGGGCCCTGCACATTTCGCTCCATTTCAGGAGGCTTTGGCCCTTTCTGCTGATCATCCCCTGATGAAATTGGGTCTGTTGTGGGGCTGCATCCACGGGCATTGGAAATAAGAATTTCCTGCAAAGATTCTTATCCTGCAATGACCAATTGCTACTGCTAACTACTGCTGTCTTCTCCATCAGGGAAGAGTATGTTTGTTGTGTCTGGTTGTAAAGGTCTTTATCCACGAGGACTTCTAATTCGTTTGCTAAACACATATGTTGTTTATAGCCAGACTAGGATGCAGACCTTTGCTGATTTCCTTATTTATTTCGTCCTACTCTGGGTTTAGATGAGGCATGTATGCAGAGGTGTACACAAATGTGCTCAAATGTGTCAGTGTGGTTTCCGCCTGTATTTAAGTGACAAAGTTTCTGCTTTGGCACGTGTGAAAAACTGTGACTTCTGGGGGAGGGATTGGAAATTATGTCTGCAAATGTGCTGTGAATTACAGTTTGTAAATCTGAGGTTTGTTTGGGTCTTTTTCAGCAGTACGTTTCAAAAAATGTAATCTCCAGTGAGCAGGTCATTGAGCGAGAAACAGAGACCTCATTTTCCACGAGCCACTACACCTCAACAACACATCACTCTGTGACAGTCACCCAGACATCCAGCCACAGGTACTGAAGGGGGAAGGCAAACAGCACCTGTAATATCTGATCTGTTTCTATTGCAAAACAGAAAAGATGTTAAGGGGAAAAAATAACAAAAAAACCAAAACAGAACAAAACAAAACAATCACACAGGAAAATCTGTGCTTCCTTTACAGTCTTTTCATTCTGAGGCTAACAATATTTGGTGTCATGTCACCTAACTAATTACCTCTCCATGAATTTAGAAAGTTTTATTGACTGAATGGCATTCCAATACTGATACGGTGAATTTTAGCATATGCAATTTGCCAAACCAGTGACCGACTTGGTGACTGGAAAGCCCTGCTTCCCTCTTCTTTTATCCACATGTGCAAAATCATGTTTATGCATATGGATTTGTACAATTGATAAAACTCTGCAGTCCCGGTTACCAACCCAAAGGTCATGCTGCACATCCCAACAGAGCCCTTTCCTTCCCCTGCTTAAACTTTTGTTTATCTGCATTTGCCACCAAAGCATCTCTCACGCTCCCCTCCCTTCTTCTCCTTTCCTGGTTGCTGCTCTTCAGTTGGAGCAATGGCCACACCGAAAGCATCCTCTCTGAAAGCCACTCTGTGCTTGTCAGCTCATCCATGGAGAACAGTAGGCATGCCAGCCCATCAGGACCCCGGGGCCGCCTCAGTGGCATTGGTGGGCCACGGGAAGGAAACAGCTTCCTCCGGCATGCGAGAGAGACCCCTGACTCCTACCGAGACTCTCCTCACAGTGAAAGGTAGGACACACCGCTTCATTTCTTTCAGCTGGCAAGGTCGGTGTTCCCAAATGGTTGCAAAGCTTGGGAGCACAGGAGGAAACCCAGCAGTGAAGCTGTTCATGTAGGGCACATACCTTCTCATTTGTAAAGGTGGAGACCTTGGTAGTCATTTAAAGTCTATCAAAAACATTTCTTCCCTTCTTCCTTTTGCTGGGGTTCCTCCTAAGAGCCAGCAGGTCACATTTGCAAAAGCACCACTGAAGTCATTTGGCAGAAATTTCCATTATAAAGTAGAAGTGGATCTTTGGTTAATAAACAGTTTCTTAGAAGAAGCAAGTCAGAAAATTGCGAGATTTTGTGAGGCACAAAAAGTGGGGAGAAAGCAATGTATTGATCCACAGGAGAAGAGCATTAAGGACACCTAAGCATTGTGGGAATTCTGCCACCACCTACTTTCTGGGGGATTCCAGCTGCTATACCTGTTATCTCCTTCAAAAATTCCCCTTGACACTTCAGTAAATAAAAGCACACAAAGCAAAGTGCAAGCCGGGAGAGCCCAGGTTGTTATTAAATCAGGGTAGTTAGAAATAAAACAGGCCAGGAGTTTTCCAACAAAGTAATTTTTAATCTGAAAAGGCCGGTTCATCAGTACGTACGCTATGGTCTGCCTTGAAGTGCATCAGTCTCGAGAAAAGTTTTACTGAAAAAGTCCTCTCAGCTTTGGGCTGGGATTTTATCTCAAGAGTACAAGATGGCCCCAGAGTAGTGAAAGAATAAACTAAGAAGAAACAAGACATTCAAAAATGGTTCTTTTTCCCAGCAATCAGAGGCAGAAGGAAAGGAAAACAAAGGGTTATTGGATCAATTCTCTGAGCACGGTGAAATCACAAAGGTTTGATCTCATGGGGTGTCCATGATGTCAAAAATGCATCCAAGCAATCTCCAGGGA
Source organism: Psittacus erithacus (assembly GCA_009867235.2). Classification (NCBI taxonomy): domain Eukaryota; kingdom Metazoa; phylum Chordata; class Aves; order Psittaciformes; family Psittacidae; genus Psittacus; species Psittacus erithacus. The sequence goes on along the minus strand of WYDI02018879.1, from coordinate 19,545 downwards.
GCCCAAGTCGTGTAGGAGACAAATTGTGTTTCCAGAAGAAATAATGTGCAAGTTCAGCAAAAGCCATTTCTGTGGTACTCCCTCTGCAGCTACACAGACAACTGCTTTGCAGCTGATTAAGTCACCATGGTTGGGGGCTCTTTGAGTAAGGCCTGTAGGACCACTAAGGACAGTAAACTAGCTCTCTGCTAATAACAAAGTTATCTGTTATTTATCATGGAATTTAATTTCAAGGTATGTGGCTCACATGATACAAACAGCTGTGGCCCAAATCCAGTAGAGAACTTCAACAAGATTAACTTTAAATCATGCAAGTAGCCCCATTGAAGTCAGCAAGATTCCTCACACCGGTAGAGCCCATCATGTGCTTAAGTGCTTTGCTGGATCAGGACCTATAACAGTAAATACCGCATTATGTCCCACCTCAGAACTGTACAGGATTCATGGCCACACGCCCACTGACAGTGATTATTACAGCTTAGAATATTTGAGTATCTGTGTGTGGGAAATGAAGATCATTCACGCTGTCTTTCCACATTGCCTGGGACAGCCAGAGCGTCATTCTGATATGAGCTGTTTAGACTTCAGGATGGGAAAAGAAGCATATGCCTTTCCATTTTGATAAGAAGAAAGAAGGCATTTCATCAATGAGAATGTTTCTTGAAGATTATGCTGCAGGTGAAGAGCAGCAACATTTCTGTGATAATTCACTAGTCACTGATGGCCTAGCCTGAAATGTGCCTGAAATGACCATGAATTTGGAATGCAGAAGATAATTCCCTGGACATTAAATCAGGCCTCATCTGCTTCTAGGAAGCAGGAAATACATAGCAGATTATTTATGAGATGGATTGCATGTACGTGTGTGTATATAAGGGGGAAAATTAGAGTTATTTGCAACTCAAAATCATTCTGAAACAAAGGCATGTATGAGCTGACAATTTACTTCCTGAAGCCATCAAATGTTGTTGTGCTGTGAATTGGTTTACCGAAGGTGTGCTCCCTTTGCCCCCTAGTCCTCCAGCAACTCCACAATTTTGAAATAAAATAGAATAGACATTACAAGGTGTTCCTTCGCATTACCCTATCCTATTGTTGGATCCTATGCCCTGACACTTGTTTAGACAAGCAGAGGACCCCACGTATCTACATTTTAGAAAGTCCTTAGCCATTTTACAGAACAGAAGATCAAAAACCACCATCCTCTGCATGGAAGGCTGAACTATATGATGAAGTTGGCAGCATTCAACTAGGTAATGCTTGTTGGCTAGCCATGGATGCACTCTGATCCCCTTTCAATGAGCCAGCATGGTTTACCTCTTGTTGGCCATGAAGCTGGATAAATCTATCACCTTTTAACCTTCCTGGATGGGCTACACGTTTGGCTTCTGTGCCTCATCTTGCGGGCAGCAGCTTGTTACACTGCTCCATTAAGGTGTGGGGGAATACACCAGAAATATATGAATGCACGGTACCTCAGTATAATTAACTTGACACTGGTGGAACTATACACAGTGTGCTGGACACATTTAACTAACTTAGTGCATTAACTGAATGAATATGGCTAAAATCCTGTGTGACAAGATGTACATCCAACACTGCACCAGCTGGGGAAGCAGGGAGGCCTCAGTTTTTCAGACAGTGCCTAAAAAAGTGAAAGGGATGATAAGCTCACTCATGGAAGGAAAATACAGAATGACGTCATTCATCCAATGCACAGACATGTTAATTGTTCTCTTCTCACACTAGCAACCAACTTGATTAATTCTCATACATAACTCCAGTTTCTCCTGTTCCTCAGTTGATGTAAATCTGTGTGCCTCAACTGAAACCAATTTAGTCTGCTACACTGTAGTTCAGGATTCATCCCTGTTTCTCTTTTATCCAATAACTCAGTTTTCATCAAATGTAATATTTCATTGAATAATATTCATCAAAAATATTTCATGAAATAATATTCATAAAAAATATTTCATAAAAAAATATTCATCAAAAATATTTCATCAAAAAATATTCATCAAATGTGCAAGTAATAGATTGGATAAAAAAGTTAGATTTAGATTCATTCTTTGCAATTTCAGACTCAGATAAATAAATAACTGATGAAAAACTAATAAATATCAATCAAAGCCATATAACTTGTCTCAGTGGGCCTGTGTAGGAGACGGAGCTTATAAAGACTTTAAATTTGGACACAAATGAAATTCAGGCAGGTGAACTTAGGACAAGAACAAAAGCAAAGCCAAACTATATAAAATGTCATGCTGGGCAGCATGCTTTTGATTGAGAGATTTCAGGCAGATCCTCATCTGGCATGAACCCACACAGCCTCATAGCATTTCATGGAGCTCTGCTGATTCAAACCAGATGAGAATCTTACATTTTTTGTCCTCGTCCTCTGGGACAAGCTCTGTACTGGCACCTAAGCTTTGTTTTCAGAATCCAGTTTTGAACACTACCCCTCCCACAGAAACAATGAAGGAAGAGGAGCAAATTTTGTGAAGCAGTCATGAACAGTAGGCCAGGCAGTCCTCTTGGTCAGCAGTTGCGGCCACATGAGGACAAATAACCCTCCACATTTCTTTGCAGATAGACCTACCATCCAAGGTAACTAGCACCTAAGGAGTGGAGCAGCACAGAGCTACTGGGACAGTGTTGCAGATCCTACTACAGCTACCCCTAGTAATTAAAATCAGCAGAATCTGGCAAAGTCTAGACTTTGCTCTCCTCCTTAGCCTGAGACAGTCTTTTTGCCAGGAGCGGGTGAAGCCGCAGGAGGGCTGTCCCTCAGTTGTCTTCCTTTCCTTCTTTCTGTCTGTGTGCACCATAGGTTCTGGTCAAATCTTGCCAGAAGTGCCGCAGCCATTTTCCTTTTGAGAAAATACTTGCAAATGCATTTTGTTTCTGGCAGCCCCCCAGTCTCTGAATCCTATTCCTGGATTCATTCCAGGAAATTACTCTGGCAAATAATTTATAGCGTCTTCATGGCTCTTCTGAGGCAAACAGACATGGAGCTTTGCTGTGCTCCTCCTGCTCTCAAACGTCTTTGCCTACAGTCCCAGAAGTCATCAGTTTTATAGGATTAATAGCCACAGGAAAGTTTCCTTGGTACCCCTGTGTGAGGATGCTGGGGATCTTATAGGAACCCTGCCTTTTCCTTCCCAGACCACGTGAGCAGCTGTGTTCACATGACACCACCACTCCCATGCTCGCAACCTTTCCCCATCTCTTTTCTTCAGGTATGTCTCAGCTATGACCACACCAGCTCGCATGTCACCCATCGAATTCCACACTCCAACTTCTCCCAAGTCACGCCCCTCCAAAATGTCACCACCGGCTTCCAGCTTGACTGTCTCCATCCCTTCAGTGGCAGTGAGTCCCTTCATAGAAGAGGAGCGACCGCTGCTCCTGGTGACCCCACTGCAGCTACATGAGAAGTATAACCAACACCTTCAGCAGTTCAACTCCTTCCACCACAACGCTGCTCATGAGAGCAACAGCCTGCCACCAAGTCCACTGCAGATAGTTGAAGATGAGGAGTACGAGACCACACAGGAGTATGAACCAGCACAGGAGCCTCCAAAGAAACTCTCCAACAGCCGAAGGATCAAAAGAACAAAGCCAAATGGCCACATTTCCAGCAGGGTGGAAGCAGACTCCGACACAAGCTCTGACAGCAGCAGCTCCGAGACTGAAACCGAAGATGAAAGAATAGGTGAGGATACACCTTTCCTGAGCATACCGAATGCCGTGGCGACCAGTCTGGAGCCGGCTGCTGCCTATCGGATGGCTGAAAGCAGGACTAACCCGGCGAACCGCTTCTCCACACCAGAAGAGTTGCAAACAAGGTTGTGCAGTGTGATAGCTAACCAAGACCCTATTGCTGTATAAAACATAAACCACATAGATTCACATGTAAAACTTTATTTTATATAATGAAGTATTCCACCTTTAAATTAAACAATTTATTTTATTTTAGCAATTCTGCTGATAGAAAACAGGAGAGGGAAAAAAACTTTTATAAATTAAATATACCTATGTACAAATGTGTTATGTGCCATATGTAGCAATTTTTTACAGTATTTCAAAAATGGGGAAGATATCAATGGTGCCTTTATGTTATGTTACGTTAACAGCAAGTTTTGTACAGTTACAATGATGGCTGTCCCATAGTATTTTGCAAAACCTTCTAGCCCTCAGTTGTCCTGGCTTTTTGTGCACTGCATTACAATGACTGGATGTATGATTTGCAAGAGTCGCAGAAGTCCCTCTGGTCGCTTACTGTAGAATCCCCCAATCAAAAAGCCCTGTAATGGCACTACCACCTTACCCACCCCACCAGAAAAACACACACACACACCGGAGAAAAAGAGAAAAAAAAGAAAAAAAAACAAAAACAAAACAAAACAAAAGAAAAAAAAAAAAAACAGAAAAAAAAAAAAGCAGAGAAAAATAACAACAAAAAAAATTTTTTTTTATAAGAAGTTCTATTTGCTTTCCGTATATGAGTTGAGTTTTGTCTGTTCTCTGCCAGCCAAAAGGTTTGCTTCTTTGAGCACTGGAATAATAGTAGATCCAACAGCATGCTACTATTAATTACAGCAGGATAACAAAAAAAAAAAAAAAAAAAAAGCTCCAACCTGCATTAAATAATGTTACTTATAGAAAGAAAGTAATACTGTGATTTTAAACCAAATATGTTGTTAATCAGAGGTCAGCTTGTAATCACTAGGAGCTGCCATTTCATTATTTTCCAGATATTAATTGTTCTAGTTATCCCTTAGAAAATGGGCTTAGGTTAGCTGAGGCTTTGAACCCAATACTCTATTAAAAAAAAAAAAGGAAAAAAAAACAAAAAAAAAAGAAAAAAAAGAAAAAATATTAGTTTAAGTTAATGGGGCAAATATAATAGCAGTTATCTGTAACCAAGCAAGGAAGAGATTTAGCTGGGAAACAAATGCCACTAATAAAAGTGCAATCAGTTTTCACCTCTTTTTTTAATGCTGGTTTCTAATAGGAGGGTTATCTTTTTGTTTACCTTTAGTTTTCCTCTCCTTTCTTCTCAAATTGAGCCCTGACAAGCTTCTAGCAATACCTTGTTAGAGTTTCTGCTGGAGTAAGGGTTACTTTTGGACACAAGAATGACTTTCAGGGAAGAAATGATTTGCTGAATGAGTAAAGGGTATAGGCAAGTAGGAAGCACACAGCAGAAGCATGAACTTAATTTCTACTCGCCTTTATTGTCTCCATTATTTGAGGTGAGAGAGGCAAGGCTGATGGAAAGCCTATTTATGAAGGCAAACACACTATGTAGGTTACAGCTGTAGCGTGCATGGCTATTTGATATCAGTGTTTACATAGCCAGTGATGGTCTTGAAGTCTTTGACTAGTAATGAACAAAGATGCTGTCAGTGCTGGAGTGGTTGCATTTGTTCAGAAGCAAATGGCCTCTTTTGCAGAGAATTCCTATCAGTTTAGTCAGGGTCACTCTGCCTCCTCTCTTCTTTTGATTTTTGTTGTGTGTTCAGTTGGCACAGCATAGACTCAGGACTGATGTGAAAACAAATGTTTTCCTTAGACTCTGGGGATTCTGAAAATGAGAACATACGTTTTACAGGTATTACTGGACTCTAAATAAGAGCCATGTCAAAAGAAAAAGAATTTCAGCCAAACTACACTCATCCTTTGGGCTACATCCTGGTCCCAGTTAAACAAAGAGAAATAAGTCAAGAAAATTTTGTGAGATGTAAACTTGAGGAATTAAAGTCCCGACTCAGTAAATTGTTCAAGCATATGCTTATGCTAATCCCAGCAAAAGTTATCTTTGGCATGCATTAGACTCCCATTGATGTATCCAGTGCATGCATAAAGTTAAGAATGCGCTTAAGAGTTTTGCTTAACAAGGTGACCTACTGATCTGAGACCTAGAAGCAAAGTCTAGTAAATGGAGCTGTTTATCAGGATGATGAAAATCAGTAAGTTGCTCACTGTATGAATAAACCACATTACATTAGTAATGGGTAAGTCTGTCTGACCGCCTGATTCAGCAGAAAGAGAACAAAATACCCTCAGTATAGGAAGAACATAATGACAAAGTTGTACGCTAGGATGTTGGTGATAAAAGCAAAAGGCTGGGAAACTGGCATAGCCTTGGGCTACATGGTGGCTGAAATACCACAACCACTTATTTGAGAAGTCTATGGGAGATGGAGAAGTTTATTGAATACATACAGTCTGGATTTAAGTCCCCTTTGTCATTTTTTTCCCTAGCTGGCATGTACTTAAACACACTTTGCCTTTGCAGACAAAAGCTCTCCACGAATTCTAGATACCACACAGTCATTTTCATCCCTTTAGTCATGGCTATCTTCAGTCCCATGCAGCAGAACATCCACCTCCCCAGCAATTTAGTAGTACAGGGGGCCAGGTGGGCTTTCCTGATGCAGACAAGTTTTCAAAGGATTTGCACTGTTGAGTTTCCAGAGATGCACTTGAAAATCTGTCCTTTAAGTAAGGTCTCTGACACTGCGATGATCTTACAGGATAGACAAGACAGGAAAAAGATGGTGGAGGAACAAGAGATTTGCCCCAAAATCACCCAATTTAGTGGCAGAACAGAGATTATAATACAGGTCTTTTGTAATCAACTCCAGTATAGATAACTCACAAGGCCAGCTCTCATTAAAGTGTCTGTGATAGCCCAGACAGATTAATCAGGATGGAAAGGGAACTTGTCTTGAATTGAAGTAAATTATTTGACTACTAACACCATTATTATGGAGGGCCAGTATAAAATGAAGGAGCAATTGCATGCTTGGGAGTTGTACATGTGAGATTTATTCATTGTAGGTCTAGAGAAAAATGTTACACCTCTTGTGTGTTGCAGTGCCTCAAATTCAAAATGGCATGCAGTCCTTGTTCCTTCTCCCCAGTACATATGGTAGTATGTTATCAGATATCAGATAAGCATGAAATTAGGCTGGGGACTTCACATGGACCTAAGAACAAGAAAATACAATTGGGGATATGGCTGCCTAAGCCCTTAGGTCTTTGGGGAGAGCCCAGCCTTACAGCACAGTTCATGCAACAGTGAATTATGGGAGCTGCCCTGGCCTGGCACTCACAGAAGTAGAAGCAGGATGTGGCCCTTCACCTTTGGACTTGTTTTTAGCATACTGTGAGGGTGCTCTGTATCAGTCAAGTCCACATCCCAGAATGAGCAAGTCTACATGGCCAGAGGTTCAGCTGGCAGGCTGCAGTCAGCTCCTGCTTGACAAGGGGCTGGAAGATGCAGCAGCATGGAACAGAGCCAGCGAGTGCCTACGGGAAGGGCTAGCTCCCCTTTTAGGGGTATTTGCTTCATTACCCAGACCTCTGAGCTAGGCAGTCCCAACACCCTTGAGCCATTACCCCTGTGTAACCCTTGCCAACTTCTGGGTGAAAGTCATGGCAAGGAGATATTTTGAAGGAGACATTGAAGAGGGGGGAAAATATTCCAGTGGTCACAGAATTGTTCAGATTGTCCTGATTTCTTTCCATTTAACTTGAGCTGTGAGTTTTTCTTGCTTATGTGTTTATATGCAAGAATTATTCCAGAATAAAATGTTTCTTTCAGGGTGTATGGCTGGAATACATTGTGCACTACCTGTACAGCCTGCCTATTCAGCTGGTGTAAATCATCACAGCTCCTCAGAGGTTCTCATGTAACAGAGAAAAAAACTACTCCCTCCTCTTGGCCCAGCTATTCCCTTCTCACTTGAGCCATCCCCAAGACCCCGCAGATTTAAGAGATCAATCAATCACTGCCTTTATCAGGGAAACAGGAAAGCTCCTTCTCTTTCCAGTCCTCCAAAACAACAACACTGCATCTCCCTGCTTCTCACACACATTGCAAGAAGTTCCTGAGCATCCAGGATAGTAAATTTGTGTCCCCTCAAAGGACACACTTCTCAGCCTGTTGAGTACTTCTTGGCCCTGCAGTGTGGCTACTTAACATCAGCTGGGACTTACTTCTAGTAAGAAACAAAAAAAGCACCTATGAAATGCTGCAGAGAAGGGCAGACAAAGAACATGGCCAATTATCATCATTTGTAATTCTCTATCCTATTGTAAATACATCTTGTACATACTTGGATGTTTTCATCACTTACTGTCTTTATGAATTGTGTGTTAAATGAGACTCTCTTAGTTTATTGTGTAACACTGTAAATAACATAACGTACTTTATTATTTATGCATAGGCATCTAACACGCGGAGAAAGTTATCCTCATATTATTTTAAGATATATGTCGAAAATATGTTACATTTTTCTTTTTGCTTTAAAAAAAAATAATTGTAATATATCCTCTTTTTCCCCTCTTTTCCTTTAAAAGAAAAATGAATGCTAATTTATTGTTCAGGAGAGAAAGGGGATGTAACTGAAAGGCAAACTGTTCAAAGAACATGCTATGGAAGCCACAAGCTACTGATAAACTAAAGAATTTATTATCCCAAATACAGCAATAAGTAATTGTTGATTTATTAAGGTTTTGTTATTCATTTTCAGTAAAAGAGGTGCTGGATTAAATTGTTTATGTGTTCTACTGGCCCAGCTGCTCAGCAGACTGGGTCAGGTCACTAGCCACCATCCTCCTGGATCCCAACGTTGTTATAAAGATCTTGTTCTGTCTTTGTGGGCCACTGTTCCCTGAGTTTTCTCTTCCCTGTGGAGGTCTCTGGCAGGTACAACATTCTTAGTTTCTTAAATTAGAATTATTACCTTTACCCTGACTATTACTACTCAAAGTGGAGGGGAAAGGGGGGACACAGAAATGGCACAGTCTTGAGGCTATGAGAGCCTGTACTACAAAAATGTCGCCTCACTGCTCATTTACAGTCAATAAAGCAAATCAGATACTAGGAATTATTAGATGACATCACCATGCCACTGTATAAATTCATGGTTTGTGCAGCTCTTAAATACAATGAGTGGTCCTGGTCTTCTTGTCTCAAACTAGAAAAAGTATAATTGGAGAGGGCTTGGAGAACAACATGGATCACTAAGTTGGGTTTTGTTAGTCTGGAAGAAAGGGCAGCTGAGGGGTGATATCACAAAGGTCTATGGACACATAATTATCTTGTAGAGGGTAGGAAAGGACTGGCTGTTCGGTATGTCTTCCAACATAAGAAACTAAGTTCTCAGTCAAAACCACCGGGCACCATATTCAGAAACATGTAACTCTTCATGTGATGTGTAGTGAACTTGGAGACCTACTTACCGCAAGAGCTTGTGAATTGTAAAAGTTTCCATAGGTTCAAGCAGGGGCCAGTTCTTAGACAAAATCCAATAAGAATTCTTAAATCCGTGGAAACCACATCAGATGTGGAGGTTGTATAACATGGAAATATTGTGTATACTTGCCCTGCTCTTAACCTTTTCCACCTATTTGCCACTCTTGGAGAGAGGGCATGGCAAATATCTGATCTGGCTGTCCTTACATTATAATATATACAATACACTAATGTGTAAAAGAAGAGGAAAGACAGGAGTGAGCAAATGAGGGAGGAATGCAGCGAAAGTATCCTGAATGTGTTTCATACCCATTTGTTCCTGGGTCTGGTGGAAACATGATATGTAGGTCAGATTCTTCCCACCTACATATAGGTAATGACTGAGATTCCAAACCAAGGAAGGATGGAGAATGGAGCTATGGAGGGATGGAGGGATAAAAAATGGAGGGATGCAGGAATGGAGGGATGGAGAGAGAGAAGGAGGAAGGGAGACAAAAAATGACAGAGGGATAAGCATGGGTTTTCCATCACCTTCTCCCCTGCCATTTCAACATAGACAGTGAAGACCTGGTGGCCTAGTCAGACTTCAGGGTTACTCTGAGAAGCCATTCTTCTCAGGCAAACCCACTGGCCTTTCTTGGGTGGGAGAGAGAGGTAGAGGATTTCCGTAGCAATTAAGTGCCATAAGAACCACTCAGAGTCAACAGGGCTAAGGACCTCATATCACATTTGACACAGACCAGAGTGCTTTAGGGAACACGTCCTTCAGTGTCCCAAATGGCTGTGCATGCAAGAACATTGTTTGTCACTCCATGCTGTCTTTATCCTATTGTCTCTCTCTGCCCAGCTCCTGCCTCTGCACTTCTCTACAAGGTCTGGAAGCAGATGGCCTCAGGGAACACTGCAGGAAAAGCACGCAAACCCTTCTCATTTCTGCAGCTCACAGCTGGGTATGCTCTTAGCATGCCAACTCCACTGTTGTGAGTGCGTGATTTGGATGACGCATTCCCTAAGTTAGTTCTGTCTGTCTCAGCTACAGCTGATGGGAATAAAACCATATCAAATGCTGCAAGATGTTGCAGCTAGTCACTGATGTAGCCCAAGTAAAGCAACATGGACCCTGCTCAGGTTATGAGCCTGAGAACTCTTCTTTAGTAATAACAGACACTTAATAACTGCACTGGGAGCCCTTCAGGGCTATGTCTCATTTTACCACTCAAAAAAAAGACACAGAGCCTTGGGGATTTCTGAACCCAGAGCACTCCTTCTACCTGATGCTATGACCTGATGGTATGGAGTTACTGCAAAGTAGCCCTCATTGGAAAAGCTCTACTTACTGCAAATTTATTGTTCTGACCAAGTGTAGTAGGACAAATGTCACAAATCACTGGTAGGTTCCTGATGCCCACATTTCCACCCATCAAGACAAGGACTTAAAGAAAGTTCCACATCTCACAGTGAGGAAGACGTGGAACATGATCAGGCCCATGCACATTTAGGAAGGCTGCCATGTTGATGGAATTGAGGACAGTATGTCTCTTTCCACCAGCAGGTATTTAGAACTCTGCACTTTCTAGGTACTGCACAGATTGCCCGAGCTTGGGAAAAAAACATCAATATGAACAGAATGAATTCCCCTTGAAAGCTAGAGTTCATTCTCTAAGGCTCTAGGTTCAGGAGGTATCCTAGAACCAACTTTAGTTGGAAGCTGGACTTCTAACATAAATGGCAGCTGCTCAGGTTTCCATTTTGTTTCTTCTTCTTGGGGACAGCAAGAGATTTCCCTGCACTGGATGCTCTGCTCTGGGAACTCAGAAGAGAGGAACTCTGGCAGCAGTGCACAGAAACCACATGAAATAAGGCCGGCACTTCTGATGACAGCAACAGAGAAGGTGGCAAAGGAGTATTTGCGAGGTTACATGCTCATCAGTTGGTAGGAAGTACAGTCATTACTCTGGTGATGGCCAATTTGGAACCAAGCTTCAGAAGCCAAATATTGTGTGGGAGTTATTTTAATTTACCCTGCACATTACTGCAGACAATTGGGTGATGTGTTTGCTATGTGTACAGACACACAGAATCTCCCGATTTGTTGTAATGATTTCCTGATTTCCAGTGCATACTCAGTGACAGAAAAGGTAAAATGATGCAACAAGACCATTCAGCAGTTGCAAAATTGCCTGCATCCAGGAGGAAACGCCTTTTGCACCACAGAGAGTTAAAAATGAGGGCAGTATTTGAACTGTGTGGCTGTGAAGAAATGGAAAGCAAATGCTTCTTGCTTCCCCAATTGGAAGGCTGGACCACAACTTGCAGGAGCCTTCATAGGGCCACAGCTGAGAAGGGACTGGCAAGGACTGAGGGGACTCAAGGGTCAAAGGCAGTGGTGTGTCTCTCATTTCACTGAAACAACCCTAGCCATGAATGATTTAGCTGAGAATCACTGAAGTGACCCAAGTGATGTGGATCCTGGGTTCCTTATATGTCACAAAGAAAGAGAAACTCCAAAAAGATTCTTATCTCAAGTTCTGATTCTTGGCAGGTTCCCATCTTTTTGCTCCACCTTTGCACCCTAAAAGCCCCAAAGCTGAGGGTGAGGTGAGCCAGAACTCCACAGAAACAGACAGTAACCTCCTAAATGTATATGAGGACACTCGGGTATCTGCACTAACAGCATCATTCTTGGATAAAGCAATGTGAATTAATAGGGCTGATAAAACGGTAACACAAAGCTATAGGAAATAAAGTCCACTTTCATGAATGCCACAATACAAATGCAGGAACCTGCAATTCAATATGCAGGTTTTAAATCATCCCGTAATAAAAGTTCCAGAAAACAAAATAATATTGTCCTAGTGATACATGAACTATTTCATAATAACTTTAAAAACCCTCTAATTCTGATGTCTTAGCATCTGCACACACCATCTTACCATATTCAGCTAAAACATGCAATACTTGTCTGATGGCTAATGATTATGAAATAAACTTAAAATAATAAAACTCCATATAACAACTGGCAGACCACAGCTACCTTGTGTCTGTTTTATAATCAGCAGCTCAGTTGTCATATTACTAAATCACACATTCTCAGTTATATCAATGAAAGGAACTCCTCCACTTTACCCATATTATTTTCGTTTCCAACTGCCAACTTCAAACAGAGCTTACATTTCCTGTTACAAACAGCTTTACCAAATCCAAATAGGAAATTGTGAATACTGAAGTCCAGATAACAGATTAGAAGTCCAGGTTACCATAAATCCAGATAAAAGGATTGTCTTCACTTTCCTTTTTTTGGATGCCTGGTATAGTCCAGAGCCTACCAGAATGTTCCTGTGCCTCACCTAATTAGTTAATTAGTCCATTCTAGGACTTCAGATGTGGCAATCATGGTGTTTTCAGTAAGCTTCACTTGCTGCCTTACAACTTCATTTGCATGAAGAGCTCTACGGGCTTAGCAGCAGAACACCTCTCAGCTTTGTCTGTAGGTGACTGCAATAGGCTCTCAGCTGCAGAAGAACAGCATGCCTGTTCCTTCCTTGAGCAGAATCACATCACCCAATGTCAGCACATAGTTCCAAGATGTTTATTAGAAAGATTTTTGGTTGAAGACCTAAATAGGCTGAGTTTGTCCGTTTCCCAGCACCTTCCCACATGCATGAACCATGTCTTTCAGATTTAAGAAAATTAAAAGATCTTTTGAGGGAGAGCAGAACAAAGGGGATGCTATAATCACAAACATAGGTGATTGGAAATGTGCCATTCTGCCTGTGGAATATGATATTGCTGAACTGCAGAGCAGTGGTTCAAAATCCCTTGCAGTTAAAGAGCCACAGACCTGGCTGACTTGGGAGCTCCGAAAGTATTCAGAGCATTGCTCTAAAAAGGCACCCATCTGAGTGCACTACAGTGCACGGTGCCCTAGACATGTGTGGAGGTTTCAAAGGTCAGCCGTTCTTGGCTGCAACTTGCTTTCAGGGGTGTTAAGTGCTCCCAGACTGGCAGGGAAGCCTTTTGGCTTGAAGACGCCTATCCAGGGCTTTCTCCAGAAGCCAGTGAGGATACCAAGACCTCAGCAGTGTTTCTTCCAGCCTGCACAAGGAGAAAGCAAATGCACAGCTTGACTTTCTGTATATTGGCCTGAAACCAAACACTGTGTCAATACCCTGCTATGACAGCTATGGTAGCGAAAATTACTTCAGAACGGAGGCATTCCGTGACCTAAGCCAAACAATCTCTTGCACCAAAAAGTAAATGTTTTCCCTGATTTCTTGTAGGGGTGGTGGGTGGGAACTATGATGAAGTGCAATGGAATCTTTCAACCTGTAGGCTAAGTGAGAGTTCCCCAAAGCCTGGGGGCAACAGCAGATGCTCTTATCCGCTGCAAACATGGTGCCTCAGCTTGCTTCTGGTGGCAAAGGCACTGCAGGCTTTTCAGAAGATGGTGACTGCTTTTAGCAGTGCAATTGTTTGATGGCTGAAGTTGAGACAAAAAGGTCACAACCATCCTTGTACATGCAAGCAGTGACACTAGCGCCCAGTGACTGTAGTTCTGTAACCAGCTGTCCCATCCACCTATAAATAAACATTGTACCTATGTGGCAAGAACTTGCTGGATGTTACCACTGCCCACACAAGATGCTTATTTTGCCTGAATTACATAACTGCAATCATCCAAGTGTATGCTTTCACAGAGGATTCAATTAGTAACTCTAAAGGTCTGGCCTGTATTTGAGAGTCCGTAAGACTTTGCAAGATTTCTGCTGGGGTAATCAACACTGATAAACTAGCTTTGTTATACCTGTGTGAACAATGGGAAGGTTTTCAACAACTGATATTTCCAGGAATCACTGAGCTCTCCCTATAGCTAAACATGGTGGTACTAACTCCCCCTCTTGTATTCAAACTAAAAAATAATCCACCATCGCTCTCCTCAAGATAGCTGACTCATGCAGTCCGACTACAAAATGACCCATGTCAAGTATGCTGAATCCCTCCACTTGGAACAGCCTTTTCCACTATTGCATTAAAATGCAATTACAAAAAGAAGAAATACAAAAGTGGAAGAAGAAATGCCTGAGGTTACTCTGTAGCAAAGACTTGGGGAAGAGCAAAAGCTCTAAAGTAGCTGGGGAAAGAGAATACTACTTACAAATCATTGATTTGTAAATTAGTTTAAATTTGTAAATTAATTTAAATTTTAAAATATCTTTCATGCTTTTGTGCATCCCCACAGAAAAAAGTTACACACTTCTAAAATAGAAATGAAGATAACTGGGTTTAATGCATGGAGTCTTCACTCCTCACCTTCCCAGGAGAAACTTTGATGCTTTTCTTGGTCTTTGAAGAGTAATGACTTGCCCTGGAGGAGAAAACCTTCTACAGCAATTTTAGCTCTCATCTGCATGTCCTGATTAGCCTCAGTATCACCATAATTTCATTGTGCAGATGAGCATTCTGCAGCTTCTCAAAAGATGACGAATGCTCCTGCCTTCATTTACAAAGACGCCAAGGTTTGGAAATGTCATGAATATTTGCTTTGCTAGTACCAATCAACATTGCTAATGCAACAACTGGGATTAAAAATAGGATTGCTAATGCTATTAATGTAAGTGATAGTGATAATGTCACAGTGGTATATAGCACATGACCTTGTTATAAATGAAGTTTCTTATCACCAACATACTTTTGGGTTCTCTCTCAGTTAATTTGCACAACATTTCAGTTGCAAATGGCATGTTTGGAGTATGAAATACCAATCCCATACAATGCCCTAGTTCTTGGAAGGACCCTGGAAGAAAAATGTATCTGAGCCTTGCACCATTAACAGAAAACGAGATGAAAAATGTCTCAAGGCCCTTGCTGGCAGTTGAAACACAACAAAGCTGTCTGCAGTGCTCAGTAATAATGTTTGGTCTTGTTCCATGATGGCTAGTGCTCAGAAGATTACTTTTAGGGTGCATGTGAAATGGGTCATCACCTGCTTCAAAGCAAAGAGGATCTCTCTGCTGCTCCCGTTTCCTATGGACTGCCTTGTAGGCCTATTTGAATGTCTCCATGTGGAACATGGCAAGATGTTGACCAACAGTAAGTATTTAGGACTTTGGAGAAGGAAGGCTGGGACAGTTCAGAAGGCATAACTAGAAAGGAGTGGCATGAATTTCTGGCTAATGAAAGGGAGTAAATACACTTAGGAATACCCACCCCTGTTAGGGATAGCACTGCAGGCCTTTGAGTTGAATAGCTGGCAGTTGCAGCTCTGCTTTGAGCCTACGCGTGGTCCCCATTCCCCTCACACCTACATGCTGCCTCTGGAGTGCAATGGGCAGGGACAGGACAAGAACTTCGGTTAGTTCACAGAAAGCTTTTTGAAGAGACGCTGTACACAGCAGTCAACTATCTTGTTTTGTAAGTTAACAAGAACACCTTCCTGGTCTTCAAGAACAAACATGAAAGAGCAAGAAACAAACCAATGGGACTGATGAGTTATCCTACTTCATAAGGTCGCAGGCTGTTGTTGAAGAAGCAGACGGTACTTGATCTCCATTGCAAACAACTGTGCACAGCGGCTAGAAAGAACCCACTGGAAGTTACCCCTGTACAAGCAGACTGAAGGAGAATAAATGTGACAGAAAAAGTGCTTTCAGCCAGAAGGAAGTCTGCTGGACGGCTGGGAGAGGTCTGCTTGCCTCTTGGCAAGCTGAGACTCTCCCTGGCAGAAACAAAATGGCAACGGATTTCTGCAATTACCGGTAGTATGCTTCCAGAAACTGAAGCCTTTCCGCATTTACTCTAAGAATGGAGGAGCCGTGACTTAACTGATTGGCTGGAGCATGTTTATGTGGTCATCTACTAACAAATCCCAGGCACTGTGCCAGTTAGCAGGCCTGTATGATGTCTGAATTACACTCATTAGAGCATTCTTGTATCCTTGCTGCATTGACATTTCCACACTTCTCAGTAGAAACACATCCGTGTTCCAAAACAGCGCACAAGTACTGAGCCTAATCCTCAGTGTGATGTTTGTCCTGGTTACTGTGTGTCTAATTCTGCCCTGGTCCCAGAGAAGAAAAACACAAACTGCTAGAAAACAAAAGCCTTGTTTCTTACACTCAAACAGGGACAAGGTTTTGCCTTTCAGTCTTTTGCCCATCTAATTCTCCTTCTCCAAGATCACAGCTTAACTCCTGGGTGGCTGCAGCCGTGGTACCATCCTATAATGACTTTGTTCTGGTCTTGTCATGCTTCACCCAGCTGACACAGCTTTTCACCTGCAGATTGCTGAGAATTCAGTTTCTGCAGAAGGGCTAGCAGCAGATCAGGTAGCATTTTCCTGCTGCCTCACAGGACAGTGGCGATTGGTAGGCTCAGTGTCTCTGAGGTGTGCTGTGGGCTTCTTGCAAGAATTGCCACTAATTACCAGGCTGCACTTTGGCACTGCCAGTTCTGTTGGTTCTTCAGTTGCCACAGACCATAGGATGTGCCATGCCTCAGCCCAGAGGCTCAGCTAGGCTCCTGTGGACTGACATCTCACTACAGCTATTCTGGTATACGCTACCAGAGAAGTCCTCTAAGCTAGCCACAGGGAAAGGAGTGCTTCACCTGAACAGGACCTGTGTGTTTTAGAGACAGGCACTATGAAAGCTGAAGATGAACCAAGGTAGACATATTCTTCAGTGGCCCACCTTGCACCTTGGTTGTCCCTGTTGTTTTCACAGTAAACAGTGTACATTTCCTGTCTTCCCAAGTACTGAACCAATCCCTTCTCACAAGGAGGTGCCCAGCAGCATTTATGTCTGATATTAGTTGTTGTAGTTATAGTTACTAAAAACTGCATCTCCATTAATGATCTGACCCACAAAAGGTCACAACATGGGGAAGGCTACCCTACAGTATTTTCATTCTATCACCTCCCTCCCTTCCTTTGCACCAAATGATGCTGAAAGTCCCCTGTTCCCTGTCACAACTTTTTGAATAAAAGCATCTCTTAAAAACATACCTGCAGTTCTTACAGTTTGTCACATGAAACTGCACTTCAAAAAAGAAAACATAAAGGGCTTAGTTGCATTGAAATGCATCATCTGGCTTCTTTTTTAGTTTATAGTGCTGAGTTACATTCTGGTTTCTATGCAACTGGAAAAGAAATAAAAGACACTTGTGGAAGTTGGAAATAGCTTAAGCAAGGTAAAATCTAGAAAGTTAATTAATTTACTTTTGAGTCAACTTGTGCATTGAAGTGCAGCCCCTCAGAAAATTATTTTCCAGATGTGTAGACTGTGTTGCTGTGGGCAACAAGAGTAAGCCAGAGATTTGATCAGATTTCTGATCTCACTTTAATGTTCCTCTATCCTACCCACTGCAATTTGTGCATTAAAAAAGCCCTGGTAGGGGGCAGGCAAAGCCAATTTCATTTTAAGAGCATTGAAGGCTAAATGAATGCAGTAGGAAAAGGTTTCCAGAAGTTGTGGACAAAATAGAAGGAAAATCAGGGTATAGTTTCAGTTGGCCCTTAGGGCAATTAAGTGGCTGTAGCCCCTTTATTGTGCTGTTCCGCATCTGCCCACACTTGTTCCCTCTGTGAGGGACTTTAGGATAAGACACTTGAAGGGGATGGGAACATTTCCTTCCAGGATTGAACAGACCCAGCTCTATCCAAGACAGATTGACAGTGCCTAGCTACAGTTCTCTCCTGTTCTAGAACAGGGACACAGGTTTATAGGTGACAGTGCTGTCATCTGGCTCCCAGGCTGACATATTTTATGCAGGACTGTCAATAGGGTAGCTCCTCAGAGGGCTAAATTCAAGCTCACCCACTGGATCAATCAGACTAATGCCTGGAGCTGATGCCTGGGATACACATATAGCAGGAAAACATGGTGACACCACCCAAATGGGGCTCTGGGATGGAGAAAGTACAGTAAGGAAGTGAAAAGACAGGTGTACAGGATGGACAGAAGACACAAACCCATAAACAAAGACCAAAAGGCCTCTTGTGATGCTGACAAACCAGAAGGGCAAAGAAACAGGAAAGATGCAGACATCTTGCATCCCACAACATCAGGCTTAGTGGGAATGGAGTTTGAATAGGACACAAAATCCAGACAGTTTCGGTCTACTTTCTTTGGTATTAGCCATGAATGCCCTGCACACTGAAGGTTTGTACTTGTGTTTACATGCAGAGCATCACGTTGGCCATTTTGTGCAGCCCAGAGTATCAGATGGAGTACATGATCAGGTAGGTGAGGAAGACATATTTGAACCAGAATTGAAAAGGAAAATTTTGTTCTTACTTGTCAGCAAACCTATTTCTTTAATTCCTTTGGGACAGTACAAATCTGTCCTAAAATTATCTTTGGTTTCAGAGGTACAGAAGTATCTATCTATTTATGTGACTAGCATTCTTACGGGTGTATAATGGAGTGTTAACAGAAGCACAGTGTTCTCTGTTTAAACTATTTCAGCAGCTAGGAGAGTTACATGCAGTGTCAGATATTTTTCAGAGTAATCCTCTTAGCAGCTGATAACATATGGGTCTGAGCTGAAATGCTATGATGTAAGCCATGCAAGAGGCCCACAGGGCAAATTAAGCAATAACATGGTTGATGCTCTGGCATCATAGCAAACCATGCTTCTCTCTAAGCAGCAAGCAGTGGAGAGAGATATTCCCTCCCCTGCGCCCTCCTCACGTTCACCCTCAGGCACAAGATGACAGACTCTGTGCTAAGTATCTTGTGTTGTTTTTCATGGCTGAGGGTACCAGCTGTCCTCCTGGCAGCACCCAGCAGTGGGACAGAAGGGCAGCACCTGGAGAAGCTGGCAGGCTCCATACCTCTCCCAGCAGGATCCTCTAGCCTGCCCCAGTGTGGAATACAGGGACAGGGCCCCCTGAAGATGAGAACTGGGGTAAGGCAGGGGACCAGAGAGAGGAAACAACAGGGAGGAGAAGGCTAAGGAGCTGGGTGAGGAGGAAAAGCCCAGAAAGCTGGGCAGGGCTCAGCTCTGCTGTTGCCCCAGCTCTGAGTGCTGCTGTGCACATTGCTTGATGCAATGATTTGTTCATCATATTTGAAAAACCATGGCAGTCAGGCGAAGTTCCCAATGACTGGAAAAAGGGAAATATAACCCCCATTTTCAAGAAGGGGAAAATGAATGACCCCAGGAACTACAGACCAGTCAGTGTCACCTCTGTGCCTAGCAAAATCTTGGAGCAGATTCTCCTGGAAGGCATGCTAAGGCACATGAAAAACAACAAGGTGCTTGGTGACAGCCAG